>VNJN01005631.1:0-24634 GCA_008042485.1 Drosophila mayri | reverse complement strand
GACGCATCGACTCTTTGAAAATCAGATAGTGCTCTCTTTGCAGTTGCTCATTGATATAGATAGCAGCTGTGGTGACGGCGCATCTGAGAGGCGCTCAGCTGCGCCAGTGTCTTTACGAAGGCGTTTGCTGGATATTGTCGACATATTTGGTTACAGTGTAGCTTCTTCAGTGTATTGGAGCAGCTTCCTTCTCAGTGTTGGTTTAAAGTGATGTGGGCAGTAAATCAACGAATAAGTTCGAAGCATGTTCGAAGTTGGAGACTATCAAACACACACAGGCACGGCGTTGTTTTGATTGCAAAAGTTAATTATGCCAATAAATTAAACAATTTTGATTTAAATTTCAATTGCAAATCGGATTATGCTTCCGTAAAAGTTTATGCTGCGATCAACGCTACAAAACTTTTTATTCATACAGTAATTTACTGATACAAAAATAATAAATGCGGAGCAATGAAAAACACGACCGTTTAACTTGTAAAATACTAAAAAATTTATTATCCTAGATGAGCAAGTTTACATTGACATATGGGCTAATCTTGGGGTCGCGAACGTCTAGACGCGTCTGTCCGAACGCAATTAGTGCCAAAATTAAAGAAAAAAGCATTTTCTGATACTTTTTTTGTTTCCAAAAGCATTGGGTGAGTTCTTTTCTTAGTATTATTTATGGCTCTAATAGAAGTGCGAAGAAGCGAAGTGGAAGTCGGTTTTGGCTTGCTCTTGCAAAATCCAAAACTCTGCGAATTAGATTGGAATATTATAATGCAATAACTTTACTTTTAAAATAGAGGCATGTAGCTTTCTATCGAGCCTATTCCCAGCTAAATATCTCCATTAGTTTTTTTAAAATTAAATTAAGGACTGGTCGCGAACGTACTATTTTTTCATCGGACTTTGGACGCTGTTTTTTTATTATTTCAATACATTAGATCATGTATGCATTTTATTATGAAAATTTGCATTCTTCTAGAGATTTTAAAAAATAAAAGTCAAAGCATAAGTCCTCTGTTTAGAAGAAATAAACAAAACAAAACCTGCCCTTTTTTGCCGTTTTTCATCCAAATAACGAAAAATGGCGATTGCGAGAATATGCTTTCGAATATTTTGAAATTTGCTTTAGAATATGATAAAGGTTATCAAATTTGATCAATTGGACCATATTTTAATTTAACTATGTTGATAAAAATCATTTTATAGAAGTTTTTCACTTTTGGCCGAAGTAGAACTTTCCAGGGATTTGCCCTTATGTATGTATATTTAAAGCACTGTACTAAAATTAATTTGCAAATGACACTGGCAGGGAACTTATTAGAGTGGGGTAAAGTTATAAAAGCTATAATTTTTTCTACATTCCGCAATGGTGTATTTAATTTTACATGCCCTTAAACGCACAATTTTGAAAGCCGTATTTATTATTTATTTATTGTCCTTTCCCTCAATCAATTACCGCCAGGGTAATGCAAGAACGGGATCAAATTCACCCTAAAAAATAACTGAAAAACTTTGTAACATCAAGGCTTAATAGTATTTAAATTTATGTCATACTTCCAAAACGAAAGCATATTTATTATTAAGAAAATACATACATGGAAATACCTAAACATACATATGTGCATATAAGCACTGGTATTAAAAAAAAAACCATAAAGAAAGTTAACTTGGGCTCGCCGAAGTTTATATAACCTTACATATTGCAATTGAACTATAAAATTAAAAAAAGTTCTGAAATAATAAAATATTTGATAAAAATATGTTGATAAAAAAGTTATTGTTTCTTTTTATTATTTTCCCGATTGTTCCTATGATAGATATAGTATAGACTATCCGATCTTTACAAAATTAAAAGCAAAACTCTCAAATAATAAAAGGGTCTAAATCTTAAATTTTATGAAAATATTTTTCCCTGATTGATCCCATGGTAACTGTGGGACATAGTCGTCCGATTTTCATTTAATTAAAACCGAAGTTCTGAAATTAATAAAATATAACCAAATATTTAACTGGATGAAAATATGTTGAAAAGGACTATATACAAAGTTTCACTTAGAGAGCTTCAAAACTGAGGAACAAGTTTGCGTATATGTGATATTCATATTCTCTCTTCCAAGTGAACGGTATATAGCCCCCGTTCACTTCGCGTGTGCATGCAGCTTTATTAATTCAATCTTAATCCCTTTATTTTCAATAATTAACTCTGCTGCCAGTGTTTGCTCTTTCTGTCCTTTTGCATTTCCTCTTTGCACCTTTCCCGTTTAGCCATTGTCGCTCTATCGCGACAGCTAAAGTTTTCTAAGCTCGCTTACTCTCACACTCCCCCTCTCTCTAGTGCTTTAACTCTCTCGGGGCAGCTGCACTTTTCTCTCATATCTATTCGCCCCCTTATCCTATTGCTACAAGTACAGTGGTAAGTCTTCAATAATGTCTTCTGATATCGTCTGCTTTTCAAAAACCTGTAAAAAGGCTGTTTTGTTAAATTATCTTACCATCGGCTGCTGGCTGTGCGACAATATTTTGCACGCAAAGTGCATTGGGGTTGCCGGCCGGACTGTTGATGATGCGAGAAAAAACATCGGCTTGCGCTACTCTTGCGATGCCTGTCATGACGTTGAAAGGGAAATGTCATCTTTCATGCGCCAAACTAAGGGCAGTTTTAAAGAGTTGTTATTGAGTTTCAACAAAACTCATAACATCTTTTTAGCGCTTGATAAACAATTTAATAGTCTTACGCTATTAAATGAGTCTCTAAGGCGCAAAAAAACTGCAACTGGAGTGCAGCATTGTGACGGACCCCAACAACCTGCGGCGGCCTCTCAACAGCAGCCGGCTTAGACTCAGCCTTCGACCTCAGAATTAACTCCGAGAATTTTGAGGTCAAGCGTTTGGAAAGAGTCGGTACCCGAAGGTGCTGAGGGACTAAACGTTCCACCGCAAATTTCAATTTCGTCTCCTATGGGAGCACAAATTTTGACCCCTCATAGCCCTGTAAATGTATCCTCAGCCTGTCTCACCGAAAGCCCTCATCGCTATCCCACCTACGAAACAGATATTAATTTCGCGGCTCTCCCCTGCTCAAACATCTGATGATGTAATTGCCTTTATACGAGGCAAAGTTAGAGCTGAAAATTTAAAATTAAAGGTGGAAAAATTCAAATTTTCTTATGCTAGGGATATTTCATCCTACAAAATAAATGTCCCAAATGAATTCTTTGGCACGATTCCAAATTCTGGCCTGAGTATGTTGTCGTCAAAGAATATGAAGCAAAGAAAAAGAAACGGCCTGTTGGGATAACTCTTCCTAAGCCCGATCCGACCACTGTGCCCTCTACATCCTCTAAGTCTGTCCAAAAAAAACCAAACACCTCTCTGTTAATCTCCTATCAGAATGCGAGAGGCTTACGTAGTAAACTGCCTAAATTGTATTCTGATAGTTTCGCATTCGCCTCCCATGTTATTGTGTTCACAGAAACCTGGTTAAAGCCGGAGATTCTTAGCTCCGAAGTTTTCCCAGCTGCGTTCACGATTTATCGGCCTGTCAGGCGCGGGGGTGGGGTCCTCATAGCGGTCAACTCCACTCTCACGTCAGAATTAGTAACTTTCGAGGAAAACAATGAAGTTGAATTCCTTTATGTGAAGCTATCATTTAACGGTCGCTTTGTTTTTATTACATGTTCCTACATTCTTCCACTGTCGGAACTGCCTATCTTATGGAACCACCTTTCCGCCATTCGGATGGTTTTCAATATGCTTTCTGATAGAGATAATTTAGTAGTTTTGGGTGATTTTAATATCCCTGGGGCTATTTGGTCCCTAAATAGCTTCTCTAACACACTTCAATCCTCAACGCAACATGATTTTATTGCTGGCCTGCTCGACATTTCGCTGTCTCAAGTCAACTATGTACGAAATTCTTTAGAGCGCTTGCTTGATCTTTGTTTCGTCTCTGATCCGGCCAGTGTCAGTTTAGCGAGGGTGGCGCCTTTGACGCAACCTAAAGATCCCTATCATTTTACTTTCGATGTGACACCCGTTACTGGTGCTGTTATACAGGAAATTTCTGATAGACCAGCCAAAAGAGTTTACTGCTTTCGCAAGTCTGACTTCGACAGGCTGAATAATCTTATTTCTGACTATAATTGGTCTGATTTATACATGTGCACTGACATGGCTGATGCTGTAAACCTTTTTTACAATGCGATGAATTCATTCTTCTCGGAATAAGATTATACTATCCCTCATTTTCAAATAAACCACCTTGGTTTTCTAAAGAATTGAGTCGCTAGAAAAATTTAAAGTCAAGGCTGTACACGAAATTTAGAATCGATTCTCGTTCTGACCCCTCTAACTATATGTCGGCTCGGTCAAACTTCAGCGTACTGAACGCACAGTGTTACGAAAACTATTCGACTCGTTGCAGGGTCCAGTTCTCTCAGGATCTAACACAGTTTTATAATTTTGTTAATACTAAACGTAATGCGGTAACTCATCCTTCCTCACTCTCGTTTGCAAACGCAACTGTGAAGGGCGATCAGGCTATTGCCGACCTTTTTGCCCAATTTTTTCAAACAACATACTCCACTTCCATTGAACTAAATCAGACATATTCCTATAACTTGCCTAGATCGAACCTAATATTCTGTCCATGTATAGACAAAAGCTCTCTCCTGTCAGATCTTCATCGTGTTATGCCAGTTTATTTGCCAGATCCCGACGGAATACCGGGCTGTGTGCTTAGGTATTGTGCTGATTGTTTACCTTATCCTTAGAAACCTCTACCTTTCCCCTTATTTGGAAGGAGTCATTCATTATTCCTCTCCACAAAAAGGTAACAAATCGGAGGCCAATAACTATAGAGGAATCTCCAAGCTTGTGGCCATCCCTAAATTTTTGAAAACATAATCACTCCACATTTGCAGCACCTTTGCAGATCAGAAATTGTTCCATGCCAGCATGGATTTGTAAAGCGAAGATCAACAACTACAAACCTTTTGGAGCTCACTTCCTTCATTATAAAGGGCTTCCAGAATAATCTTCAAACATATGTAATTTATACTGACTTTAGTAAAGCATTTGTTTCTGTGAATCATTCCCTTCTTCTCAGGAAACTCGACTTAATGGGTTTTTCAATTGATCTTCTTAGGTGGATCTCAATTTACAATTTATCTAATGTACTCCGAGTCACCTCAGGTGTCCCGCAAGGGAGCCATCTGGGTCCTTTGTTGTTTACATTATTTATTAATGATCTGCCCGAAGTTTTGACAAATTCTAGAGTACTCATGTACGCTGATGATGTCAAGCTTTGCGTGCAATACAAGACCGTCGCCTACCAGTCTAATTTACAAACAGATCTAGATAGCTTCCAAACCTGGTGCCGCATAAACCTACTAAACTTAAATGGCTCTAAATGTAAGCTAATGACATTCTCTTGTGTCGTTCCCAAGCTTGCAATATACACGCTTAACTGCTGCTCTTTGGAAAGAATTAACTCAGTTGATGACTTGGGTGTCCGCCTGGATCTCAAACTTGACTTTATCGATCATATTTCGTGCATGGTGAATAAAGCCAGGGGTATGCTGGGGTTTATTAAACGGTGGTCAAAAGAATTCGATGACCCTTATGTTACTAAAAATTTATATATTTCATTAGTCCGCCCTATCTTAGAATATGGATCTTGCGTTGTGAGCCCACAGTATGGAGTCCATAGTAAACGCATTGAACCGGTTCAAAACAACTTTTTGCTTTTCGCTCTACACGGTTTAAACTGGGATGCTGACCAGAAATTACCCTCCAATCATAGTAGACTTCTTCTTATTAACTTACCCTCCTTAGCCAATCGTAGAACTATGCTAGGCATAACTTTCATTTATAACCTTATTAACGGTGACGTGGAAAGTACTGACTTGTTAGGCCAGATAAATTTCCAGGTCCCGAGTAGAAATACTAGGTCGTACATACCCTTAGTTTTGCGCCTTTGTAAAACCTCCTTTGAACTGCATGATTCCTTTAGAGTACTGTGTGCAAGTTATAATGATTTGAATTCGGTGATTTCATATGATAACAGTCTTCCTAAACTAAAAACTTTAATCCTTACCCACTTAGATCGCATGCAAGCAAACATTAAGGCAGCTCGCCGCTAGTTTATTTCCTCGTATTCTTTTCTATATTTCAATCGCGTCCACTAATACCTAACCCTAACAGGCACGTGCCTGGTTTCATAAGGGCCACTTGAGTGTACTGACCGAAGTGCATCAACGTTCATATAATTAATCGGACATGCGGACGGACATGGCTATATCCATGGCTAGATCCCTTTGTTGATGTTGAACAAAAATACATGTATATACTTCATTGGGTCTCAGATGCGTTGCACTAAAATCATAATACACTTCAAGGGTATAAAAACTATTAAGGATGCCGCGGCTAATAATATAATAGCAATATTATATTCATAAACTTTAGAGGATAAATTAAAAGCACTATTCGAAACATTGGTATATACCAGTGGTCGGCATCACAATCGCAATCCAAAATGGCATATGAGTAAGTGAGTAAACCGACTTCTATGGCCAGATATGATAGTATAACTATATAATAATATAGCTAGCATTTGGTTTTCTATGCAAAACCAATAGCTATTACTATAAAGGTAGCTATTTTCCGCTAAAAGTGGCCAGATTTAGCCAGAGCAATAGCACTGATGCTCAGCCGAAGGCAGTTGCCGAAGCCACACGAAGTCTTCATACTGTCTGTGTGCTGGCAGCGCTGCCGGCATGCACATTTCCTATGCACAGCAGATAGGGCCGTGCCGACCGCTGGTATATACATACATACAAATACAAACTTGAAATATTTTTAAACGGCTATTAATACTGGTATATTCCGAAGGATCCCGGTCTATACATTTCTAGTACGAGAACCAAAAATTTTCATCATGTTCCATAAGTTCCATAAAAGAGTTGTTGTATCACTTTTCAAGCGCTAATACAGCGGAAAACGCGCCTATAAAGTAAATTATAAATTATTAAATCCCATTGATTTTTTGGTTATTTTGGGAAATCTCCAATTTGTTTTTTACCAATACTCTAAAATGAAAAATGTATCCCGAATGTGGGATCTCAGGTTCAGGAGCTACATCGCTTTTTCCACTCTGCCTTTATAGGGTATAGGGGTAACCTTGCAGGGTCCGTCTGTCCATCCATCTTTCCGATTACGCAAACTAACTAAGTCGGAACTGGCGACTATATCATATAGCTGCCATAAGAACAATCGGAAAATTTTTCCAAAAAATAATTTTAACTTTGTCAGTTTTCAACATATTTTCATTAAAGTTGCAAAGTTTCATTCAGATATGTAGCTTTAAAACTGAGGGACTAGTTTGCGTAGAAACGGACAGACCGACATGGCTAGATCGATTCGGCTGTTGATCTTAATCAAGAATATACTTTATAGGGTCGGAGCTGTCTCTTCACTGTGTTGCAAACTTTTGATTGAAATTTTAATACCCTGCAAGGGTATAAAAATAGTTTTTTAAATTTCCTTTAAAATACATATATACTTATTTTCTTTAAAGTTGAAGTAATTTGTACATTTTTTAGTTATCAATAAAGTTTAGGGAACTTTTTGTTTTTAAACAAATACTGAACAAATACTTTTCACTAGCCATTATACGTATAACCCCGATGCTACCCTTCGCTACGGCTAATATTTAAGGTTATTGCCTCATTGTAATTACACTGGGATTGGGTGCATAAATCCACGGCCGGAATTATATCCGAGAATTCAAGTGAAGACCTTCGGGTGGCACAATTTACGGCTGCATGGTGTAGTTTATCCCTCAGACTGCAATTTCCAGAAGGTTGAAAAGTTGAAATGCCGAAAGCCGAAGACAGAGATCTAAACAATGTCTGAAACATGGTTCTGTTGCACACACCGCTCGTGATACGAAATTCGATTTTGTTTAGATTGCGTCCTGTTCCTCGCCATAAACATATTCCGGGCCGACGGAAGCAGGCACCGTTTACATGCCCCTAATTATGCATGTCATTAATATAAATATTTTTATACCCTGTACCAAACGTACAAAGGTATTATAGTTTCGTGCGAGTGAAATTTTCTGTAACAGGCAGAAGAAAGCGTTTCAGACTCCCAAAAGTTACCTAAATATTGATCAGGACCACTAAAGGAGTCGATATAGCCATGTCCGTCTGTCCGCCCGTCCGTCCGTCTGTCCGTCTGTCTGTATGAACGTCTAGATCTCAGAGACTATAAGAGCTGGAGACACCAAACTTGGGATTTAGACTTCTTATGCACGCAGATCAAGATTGTTTTAAATTTTAGCTGTCCCCTTTTTGGTGGAGCTATTTGAAAAAAACCATATATCTCCCAAAATTATAAAGTTTTGTGAACCATATTTAAATTTTATTTAATTTCACCAAAATACACATAGTGCATAAATTTCTTTGCGATCGTGCCATAAATAGCGGAGATATAGGCTTTTTACTTTATACACAAGAGCAGCCCAGGCAGAGGGCTCCAAATAAATTAAAACGTTCATTATACAATTTAGTAATGTTCATACTTTTATGAAATTAAGATTACTTATTTCGAATTGGTTCGTGGTGCAGTTGTCTAAGCTGCAGTCAACCCGAAATGTTTTTATGTCAAATAAAATAAATTGTCACGGGTTCAAGTCCGGTCTGCGACGAGTAATTTTTTTTTTTTTTATATAATTTTAATATTTTTTTATTTAAATATTTTCCTGTAAATCAAAATAATTATAGTATTTAAAAACCTTCTTATTTTTTAAAACTAAAAAAATTGTTTACCGCTTGCGGCAGGAATCGAACTTGACCCATTGGCTTACACACAAAACATATATGCAGTTTTACCCACTGAGCTATCGACCTTGCTCTGGAAGTGGAAGACATTTGCATTATATGTACATTTGTAATGGTACAGGGTATTCTACTGTCGGGACACCCGACTGTATGTCCATCTTGTTGGCTCTGGCTTCTTGTATACGATTTTATGAGTTTCTGTAAAGGTTGTTTTTAAATGTTTCTATTTGCTTATGTCTGGATATACAATTTCTTGTTTTCAAGCTAAATTATAACAATAATACTTTTTTGCATATTTGCACCTTGTGGTCGGCATTTATTTTCTGCTCGTATTTTACAGGTTAAGACCACATTTTTCGAGGGCATTTGTAAAATGTATTTAGACGTAGAACGATAGAAGAGATATTTTGAAATGTATACTTTTTGGGATTCTTATGGGAACAATTCCAAGTTCTCTGATGGCCACTAATTGAAAAAAACATTAGCATCTAATATTTGGCAAAATTTTCACTTTAATTCAAATTAGCCGAAACTAATGACTTAAATTACAAAGATCACATATTATAGAAAGATGTTTTAAACGCTGTTTTTACGTTTAATTTCATTTTAAGTTAATGATTTTGGTGTATTTATTGGAAAATAAGTGACGATGACACCTTTAGCTTACTTACATGTATCCATTTTCTTCGTGTATAAATTCAAAAAAAAAAAAAGTGTTCATATTTTAACTGGTTTCCAAATCGGCAAGTTTTTTATACCAAGGCTAAAAATTTCGCAGCTTAGTGACACAAACAAATTATTTACTCTTTTCTTAGTGAGTTATTAATTCATATTTCTTTATTTAGGCCCGTGAGACAGCAATGCGTTTCTTATTAATTAAACTTTAATTATAAATTACAAACTTCAATAGAACCTGGAAAAATATAACTATATATGTTATTTTGCTAAGAGTACTGTTGTAATGCGACTAGGTCACGCAGACTTTAAACATTATACTAAAAATAACAATTAATAACAATTGTTATAAATTTCTGGAGTCCTTGACGACGTATTTCCACTTTTGTGTATGTTAAAAAAGGTGTAAGTAACACCCAACAAATTTATTTCAGTAAATTGTACTGCTCCGACCCATAGTCAACTAAAACATATTACTGTTCTCAGTTTTTAAAGATTTTTTCCCATTTTGGTTTCACTAAATAATTTTGACTTGTGACCTGTAATGTTCTGGCTTATATATTTTTCCATTACAATTGTAATTCATTA
This sequence comes from Drosophila mayri, assembly GCA_008042485.1. Taxonomy (NCBI): domain Eukaryota; kingdom Metazoa; phylum Arthropoda; class Insecta; order Diptera; family Drosophilidae; genus Drosophila; species Drosophila mayri. The sequence goes on along the minus strand of VNJN01005631.1, from coordinate 14,537 downwards.
GAGCAGTATTTTCGAGTTTCGCGCCTGATGTATTGTCAATGCATTAAAAGTGTCTTATAGTCATCTTGCTCTCACTTGTGTAAAACCCTATGGTGCTGACAAATATTTAACGAAGTTTCTAATTAATGCGGTAGTGTCATACTACTATCGTCGTCACTATGCACTATGGTCCAGCGGACCACTTTTCTTGGCCAATATTAATAACTCCCTTTATTTAAAAGGTATCAACCTGAAACTTCCAACTACTACTACCAACTACCAATCGTATTTTGGTAATTAAAGGATGATACTGTATTGGAATTATGCGGATCAGAAAATTATATCCTATAGCTTCCATAGGAACAAAAGAAATTTTTTTTTAGATACATTTATAAAACTTCGGTTACTTTAAGATTATTTAATTTTAACTATATTTTAAAAATTTTACTAAAATCGGATACGAATACCTTAAGTTTTCATAGGAAAAATACGAATAAAGTGCTAATTTTGCCTGTAAGTGGATGGAAAATTAATTATAAAATCATTAAATGATTTTACATTTTCTTTTTACATTGTATCATATCTATTTGACTATACTCTATAGTTTTTAGTAGATTTTTATATGTTTGCATTAGTTTTAAGACATTTTTAATGATTTTAAGATGCTATTTTCATACAAAAGAGGGTAATCTTTAAATCAAAATTTTCAGAAATGTGGTCAAATATGTATATGCAATCGAAAGAGAATTAAATACTCTACAACACACACTAGGTTTCAAGGTGGGACTAGGTGGGATTCACTAGATTTACCATTCCAAAAATAAATTTAAAAAAAAAATTACATATTTTGGAAGACAAACTTCAAACGTCAAATTACAAAACAACAATTGATATCATTGAAAATTTTAAAATAAGTAATTTAAACATTTTTAAATTGTATAGTTTTAAATGTTTTTTCCCAGTTTTCATAATTTTAAAATAGTGCTTTTTTACGCACTTCAACTCTGCCCATTTTCTTGTGAACAAACAGCTGACTTTAACCGTTTCGTGAGCGAACGTGGCGCCACCTATGAAAATTTTGAGTATGCCACGTAGATGATCACTCTATTTCCAATCCATTGATTCCAAAAATAAATTAAATGTAACAACTTTTAAAATATTGGTTTTGGCAAACTAAAAACGGCTGGACCATAGCGCTATGGAGCCGTAAAAAGCAATATAAATACATATGTACATACACACATATATATATGTACATTCATACGTACATATCCTTGTACATAGATGTACATATTTCTGCATTTAGCATATATCTTGTGACATTTTAACGATATTGACCATATTCTGTCAAAACTTGAATGGGGCGCAAATTTACACTAGCACTAGACTTTCGAAGTAGTACAATTAACGGCTCTCGAAATAGTGCATTAAAAATGCCACACAAAGGCAATTAATTGAAGGTTAAATGGGAAATTGCAACAAAGTAAGCTGTTTGCCAAATAAACTAATTTTATGTGCATTATCAGAAAACATTTGCATTGGGTATGGTGTATTTCCAAAGACGATTTCAAAGAAACCCAGCTCGAAGCTGTTCTGTTGTTTGGCCTGTTGAATGTCCATTGTGTCATGTGCGGCATTTGTTGGCACAAAATGTGCAACAAGTAAACATCACCGGTCGACAACAACGGTATCTGAGAGGGGATAAAACCGCAAGCCAGTTGGCCAGGAGCCAGGAATTAGTCTGCCATTTTGGGGAGCAAATCCTTGTGGGGGCAAGGGTTTCGTGCAGCTTTTGAGTTTATTTTAATTTTTACATTGAATCTCTTTTTTTATACAAAAACACAAGCTAATATCGGCCAGAAAAATGTTGATATACTCTTGCAGCTATAATAAAAGTGACACTCTTTAATTAAAACAAGAAAAGAAGCTAGAGGAAGTTAGCCTAAGTTTGTATACCCTTGCAGAATTAAATTAAAAAATTAACACCGAAATTCCGGAATAATAAAAAGTGGCCAAGTCCCCAATTTGATCAAAAGATGTTGAGCAACAGCGGAGTTATTTTTTTATCTATTATTTTCCTGATTGTACCTATGGCAGCTGTAGAATATTGTCATCCGATTTTCATGAAATTAAAACCAAAATTCTGATATACTGTGGCCAAGTGCCCAAATATCAAATTTGGTGAAAATATGTTAAAAACTGACATCGGTATAATTTTTTTTCCAACATTTTGCCGATTGTTCCTATGGCAGCTATATGATATAGTCGTCTGATACAGCCCGTTCCGACTTATGTATGAGTGAGAGTATATAGAAGACTAACTACAAAGTTTCATTCAGTTAGCTTCAAACCTGTGGAACAGGTTTGCGTACAATCGGACAGACGGACGGACAGAGAGACATGGCTTCAACGCGTTGCAAACTTCTGACTGAAATTATAATACCCATAAAAGCACCTTTAAAATGAGAAACAATAATAAAATCCGCAATCAGATGCACTCACTTGTTAGATACCCACACCTATAAGGTAATGCGTTACATTAAAAGTCAATTTAAAATTATACTCTGGATTTTTTCGTATTTTATTTATATTTTGTTTGGTATCACAATAAGTATTCGAAGACGGCTTCGTTTGAGGTCAACGAATAAAAAGCTTTGAAATAGTTCATTGTGATCATGCTATTATTTATCTAATTGATACTTTATACAAGTTTGGGTCTCATTCTGTTAAAGTGTTTGCAGCACTTTAAATATGACAATTGCTTATATGGTATAGCAAGTTCACACAATGTTTTAAAGGTCGACATGTGTACAATTCTGTAAAAAACGAATCTTTTTTTATTGCAAGTTACACAAAAACTCAATGGATATATTTTCTTAATATTGATAATAAACACCATACTCCGTATAGGGTTGCCGTTTGATGTAACTTTTAACTTTTCTGGTTTACATGACTTAATTCCATAAATAATTTATGAAATAGTTTTCAAAAGATTTAAAGCCTGAGTAATGATGACACATGATATCTTATGATTTTATATTTGTATTTGGCATTTGTACACCAAGTCTTTTAACCTTTTCAAACGATAGTTGGAAATTAACAGATCTTAATACTTTCATTTAAATCGGTAAGTAAGCTAAGTAGAACAATTGTCCAAAATTTTGCACAGTCCAGTGGGTACTTAAGATAATGATGGCAGTTCCTTTTTGATCCGATGAAAATTAATATGGAACTTTACAACTGAATAAGGCTGAAAGGTCCATAACTACAATAATCGGTTGAATAGTTTCTCATTTCCTAAAGCTTGGAATCCATATGTAATGCTCAGTTTTGAAGTAATATTTGTCCGTCCCCAAGCAATTGCCATGCATTCTAGCGGATGCGCCTCTCTTGGTAAGCTCCAAGATATAATAATAAGACAGCAATCTGGAGAACCAGTACATAGTACATAATTGGATATGGGTTTTATAATGCAAGGATTAAACGGTGTCTGGTTTAGGAAAGAACAGTTACTAGTTCGGCGAACCCGTTGAGCCAGCCCAGGCTAAAACTGAGAACTAACATGGGAACGAAAGCGACCTATGCCTTTTTAGGGCCTCACCCCCTCCAAATTAATTGAATTTTCGCAATTCCAAAATATTTTATTGGCGTCTGCCTTAATTTTAATTAATTTAGTTATATGAACTAGTTGGCTCAGAAACGGACATGGCTTCATCAACTCTGCCGTTGATGCTGGTCCAGAATATAGAATATACCTTATAGGGTCGGACATGTCCCTAAAATGTCTTGTGACTAAAATGTAATAAAACAAGAAATGAAGCTAACTTCGGCTTGCCGATGTTTATATACCCTTGCAGATTGCACTTGAACTATACAATCAAAAATGAAATTCTGATATAATAAAAATACACACAATCTCACTCTCTTGAAAAAAGCAATGTTATGATTTTTTTATCTTTGCAGGGTATTATAATTTCAGTCATAAGATTGCAACGCAGTGCAGAAGAGATATCCGACCCTATATATAAAAAATATATACTCTTATAGGGTCACTAAAATTACAATACCCTCAATGATAAACAAGATGGACATACAGTCAGGCGTCCCAACAGTAGAATACCCTGTACCATTACAACGCGCGTGCAAAAACTATATGAAAGGAGATAAGACAAAAAACGGAAAGAAATGTACATATAATGTAAATGTCTTCCACTTTAAGAGCAAGATTGATAGCTAAGTGGGTGAAACTGCATATATGTTTTGTGTGGTCCGAGTTCGATTCCTGTCGCAAGGGGTAAACAATTTTTTTTTAGTTTTAAAAAATTAGAAGGTTTTTAAATACTATAATTATTTTGATTTACAGGAAAAAATTTAAAAAAAAATTTTTTTTAATAAGTACTCGTCGCAGACGGCACTTGAACCCGTGACAATTTATTTTATTTGACATAAAAACGTTTCGGGTTGACTGCAGCTTAGACAACTGCACCACAAACCAATTTGAAATAAGTAATCTTAATTTCATAAAAGTGTGAACATAACTAAAATGTATAATGAACGTTTTAATTTATTTGGAGCCCTCTGCCTGGGCTGCTCTTGTGTATAAAGTAAAAAGCCTATATCTTCGCTATTTATGGCACGCAAAGAAATTTAGGCAATATGTGTATTTTGGTAAAATACATAAAGGTTTTAAATATGGTTCACACAACTTTATAAATTTGGGAGATATATGGTTTTTTTCAAAAACCTCCACCAAAAAGGGGAGCAGCAAAAATTTAAAACAAACTTGATCTGCGTGCAAACATAAGAAGTCTAAATCCCAAGTTTGGTGTCTCTAGCTCTTATAGTCTCTGACATGGCTATATCGACTCCATTAGTGGTCCTGATCAATATTTAGGTAACTTTTGGGGGTCTGACACGCCTCCTTCTGCCTGTTACAGGAAATTGCACTTGCACAAAACTATAATACCTTTGTACCTTTGGTACAGGGTATAAAATAACAAGAAAGAAAGCTAACTTCTGCAAGCCGAAGTTTAAATACCCTTGCAGAAATTAAGTAATTTGAAATTGTTATATTTAAGGATTGCGGTTAGTTTTAGTGATATTTGTTGTTGCAAATTCACGTACTATGCCTGCACAACACGACAAGGTCTCAATCCACGAGGGGGAACTAAAGCTAATTATAAACTAATACATTTCAAAATTTTTCATTTATATTTTAAATGAAGAGAATACATATTTACAAAGCAATATTTAGAAGATAATATATATAATTAATTTACTTATAAGCTTAATTATCTTACAACTTATATAACTAATAACAATAAAAGTACTGTCTTACAAGCTATATTTACAGAATATGCCATCATGATAGCTATAAGGGGTCTCATAGGTTATGGCAGAAAAATTTTAAACCCGAGTGTCAGAAAATACCCAATCTATTTCCGTAAGATGTTTTGTTGTTAAAAAATTATTCTGTAAGAAAAGATTAAATTCATTCAAAATTTCTTCCAGAACATCTCTCGTTGTCGATTTGCAGATATTAAAATCTCCTAATATCACGATTTTATTATTATCTTCATTTCTGCGTACCTTTTCGACGTCAGCTTTAATTTCATTTCGAAATCTTGCAATAGGAAATCCGGGACTCCTATAAACAATTACTACTGAAGTGTCGAGATATTTAAATGCAATCGATTGGTAGGTTGATCTAGGGTTTGTCGATTTCTTCGTCTCAAAAAGAAATTGAACATTTTGCGAAATACTTTGTTTAGAATATAAGAGTATTCCGTTTTTCCCAATACCATTATAACTATTACTATCAATTCTTCCTATAATGTTAAAATCGCTTAAATTGTACTCTTCCTCGGGAAGAGTCCAGGTTTCAACAAAACATAAGAAGTTAGCAGAACAAATAATTTTGTCATTGGCAATGTCTTCGCGATGAGCGCGAAAAGACTGGACATTGTGATAATATATTGAGTTGGCATTATCAAGACCATTTATACAGAAATCGAAATGCGTAGTCAAGGCCTTTTCACCTCTCAAGCTTTCGGGCTCTGCTTGAAATCTAGTTGGCGGAACAAAGTCTCCTAAAAGGAAAAGACCCGTTGCGCTTGTTGCTCTGCTGCACCCTACGTAAAGCGAAGCTCTCTTAATGCCCCTTTTAAGGTGCACTGCGACTTTGCTGTAGGTCGCTCCCTGGCTTTTATGAATTGTTATAGCCTCTGCAGGAACAACAGGAAATTGCTTCCGATCAACCGAAGAATGTCCTGAGCTTCCACATTGAAAGATTCGAGACGTTTTTTGAATCGGAGTCCAATCTGGGTGATCATTTCTCCTAACTTTTGATCTGGCCGTGGCACCAACAGATGGATCTGAAAACTTAATCCAAAATTTTGTTACCAATCCAACGTTGTTAACAATGCAGTTGTCAATTTGCATTAATTGGCCTGTTGTCCCGTTTACCAGTCCATCATTTGTGTCTATATTGACGGTAACCATATATTTAGCAGTTGTTTTGAGTTGCAGCATGTATGGCAGTCTATGGGTTTCAGACGTTTTCATTTTTTGAGCATTTTTGAGAGTTATTTCTTTGTTTCGTACTGACATGCTAGCTGATTTTACGGCATCTATGGCAGTTGGCAGCGTAATCAGGAACTTCGGTTGGTGGGACAACTCTCTGCCAAAAAAGCTCCACATCCACATCTGTCATGTTTGCTTCAGACATGTTATTCAAGGCCAAAGCAAATGCATGATCGTCGCGCTGCCGCATTATTTCGTTTAACTCAAAAAACCTAAAATTACTGGATTTGAAATAATTTCTAAGAAGATCCATCGATCTCCAACTGGGCTAAGCTGCTTAAGATCTCCAAACACTATAATTGACTTACCCCCAAAAATTAGGTCTTGGCTTCTAAAGATTTGTCGAAGTCTTTGGTCTAAATATCCTAGCGTTTTGGATCCAACCATTGAGATTTCGTCTATAATAATTAATTGGAGGTCAATTAGCTTACAATGCATTGTGTTTAAGGAGTCATTACTTAAGGGTCTTAAAGGACCTGATGTTTGAGTCACTGGAAGTGAGAAAACGGAATGAAGTGTAAATCCTCCAATTCCAAAAGCTGCTTTTCCAGTAGGAGCATAAATTAACACCTCTGCTGTATCAGTTGCTCCCGGTAGCTTATTAGCCCGCAAACTTATTGACTGATATATCGTTGAAATCAGTCTGCTTTTGCCTACTCCAGCCCCTCCGCCAACATATTCATAAAACGTCTTTTTTGCCGCTATATTATGCATTACGTAAGCATAATACTGGCGTTGCTTAAAGTTAAGCGACCTGGAAAGCGAGCACAGGTTGTCATCAGATACCAATGCGGGGAGTCTAATAAGTTGAAGTTCGCCATCTTCTGGATTACTAACAACATTGTCATCTTGTAGTATATTTACGTTTTGTCCGACGTTTGGTACTGCCAAGGCCCTAAATTCTTCATCTAGATATTGAGAGGCCGGTCCCTGAGGAATATGTCCAGCATCTTCTCTATCAATATTTTGCAAATCTTCAAGAACCCTCTCTAGATCCATATCATCAACCACATCATATTGTTCTTTGTTGTGCTTAATTATATCATAATTATTTCTGAATGTCATTTCGTTGTCATTTGAAATTAGTTCAGTCTCTACACTTCGCCACGGGAAGAACGTGCTCTCTAAAATAATCTGACGGAGAAGAGTTTAAGCTGAAGCGAACCCATCTAAGAATTAAGGCATGCTTACGTCTTTTAACCATACCAGTCCCATCTATCTGTTGGTAGCTCTGGTCAGCAATAGGATTTTCTTCATCCCGTTCCAATTCGATCAGTTCATTATAATCTTCGTTGGACCGTTCTGATCGGACGTTCTTGGAATATTTGTATCAAGCTGCAAATTCTGCAAGGCATATCGATTCCAAGTCTCCATGCCTTTGCGCGTACCGATCGAGTAAATTTTGCTGAAAAATATCTGTTAAATTCCCAGGACGCTGATCTTATTCCCTATTAGATCGCACTATGCGAACCCTTTTATCTGGATGGCAAGTGTTTATAAAAATATTACCTTCAGTTGCCTCAGACATGTGTAGTCCTGATGTATTGTATTGTATTGGGCTGATATTTCCGTAGCGTTAATGAATTTGCTGCCGAGATGTTGCAATTTTCTTTTGACTGAAATATTTCCATGGCTTATTTCAGCCATTGCCTCTCGAAGCAGTTGCGAAACCCCCCGGTTGGATTTTTTAATGTAGTTTATTATATAACTACAACAGGCAAAAGCATCTAATATAAATTGTGTATCCATGTTTGCCCTATGTAGGCCAAGGATATCCCTATTATACGCGTTTACCAACCTATCGGAAAATTTGCGGCGGAGAAATACTTGAGGTTTTTTCAAGCTGGAACGGATGGCAAACTTATACTGCTCGGGAGTTATTTCTAAGTGGGTTAAAAAATAGTCAAAATTATTAAAAATGGCAGCTTCTTCATCGGAACTCGACTTTAAAACCTCCTACATTTTATTAAACATTTCTTTATAATATGCAACATTGGCTTCATTGTCTTTTAATGGAAACAAAACCATGGTTTCAGGCATTGGAGGGTATGGCATTTGAAATCTGCAGAATTCCTGGCCACGCAGTTCTCTTAAGCACGAAGAACTGTGCTTATGGCGCTGATATTGAATCACCTCTTGCAATTCAGGATCGTCCCCGGTTGTGGTAATAAAACGATCAATAAAACACACAACTTGATCGGAGTTTTCTGGACCTTCCAGCTTTGGAGCGCCGGAAAGCCAGTACATTCCATGAGAGTGGGGCGATCCTCTGTGCTGGAACTCGATCCTCCAATAATAATGGACGAGAGTGTACTCGCCAAAAATTTCGGAGCTTTTAAACAATTTCATTAATTGTCGAAACCTAAAGTCAAAGTATCGGGAGCATGTAACTGGGTCAGATCTAATTAAACGCGCTTTCTCGGTGCTAGAAAGAGCTGCTGCCCCGTCTTCTGTAATATTTTTATTATTCAATAATCGAGAAGGCATAACCAAAAGTTCATTCCATTTTGATTCTGCAGCGGATAACGTTATAAAAAACGTATGCAGGTCAAATTGTCTGATCATGGCTATAACCTTTTTTTTCTTTATGGGGAATACCATTTTTTTTATGGGAATACTCTAATTTTCTTTTAAGATGAACCTGAATGACATGAGTCGAATCAAAGAAACGGGGAAGTGCGCTTTCAGTATCAGGTACCGAAATCGGAACATTAACTACTGCACCTCTTATTCCGCATTGCCTTTAATAGCCTAGAGAGATAATTCGCATAAAAGGAATTCTCGGAAAAATAAGGCGCTCCTCCAGGCATGTTAAATTTTTAAGGCACTCAGAGATATCTGGGAAATCAAAGCCATTTGACAGGCAAAGGGATGGTAATCTACCTTTTAAAACACTCTGACGACACGTGCTACAGAACGGATATTAGTTGCTCGGACTTGGGAATTTCCTACTTAAATAAAATGTGTTGTCCGCATTCAAATTCGGAAATGTGGCAGATATCGAAAATTTATTTAAACAACGGACCTAACATGGAAACCATGTTCCCCCGCAGCAAACACAGCGTTCAGTTGGTCCTACCTTAATGTTTCTTAAATATTGTTCCCTTGCAGTGGCTCGGGTCCTATGACGATGGCGTTCTCGTTGGCCCTTTTTTTTCGTCCGCGGAAAGATCGGCCCTAAGCGCAATATTCCGCTGTGATTGCCTCAAAGACTCAGCCTGGCGATTTGGGGAAAAAGACCGATATATCAGAAGTTGTTCCTCTGCCATCTGGTGAATCTGCTGCTTCATAAGTCTCCGCTGAAGGCGAGTGTTCCTATGATTGACTGTGTTTCTTTCCTGCTCCCGTGCCCGATTTATTGGATTATTTCTGGTAATCCTGTGGGCTTCAGCGTCTCGTGCTCGCTCGAGCGCTCTATTTTCTCCCTGTGCTCTCCTATTTGAGCGACTTATAGTGTAAAGCACCTGCAGCCGCCGTCGTGTCTCCGGGTTTTCACGGGCGAGTGCATGATCTGCAGCATCCCGATCACGCTCTGGCGCTCGATTTTCTTCAAGCGTTCTCCAGTTGGCATGATCAGCAGTGTTTTGCACTTGCTGCCGCCGTCGTGTCTCCGGATTCTCACGGGCGAGTGCATGAGCTGCAGCATCCCGATCACGCTCTGGCGCTCGATTTTCTTCGAGCGTTCTCCAGTTGGCATGATCAGCAGTATTTTGCACCTGCTGCCGCCGTCGTGTCTCCGGATTCTCACGGGCGAGTGCATGAGCTGCAGCATCCCGATCACGCTCTGGCGCTCGATTTTCTTCGAGCGTTCTCCAGTTGGCATGATCCGCAGGGCTTGCACTTGCTGCCGCCGTCGTGTCTCCGGATTCTCACGGGCGAGTGCATGAGCTGCAGCATCCCGATCACGCTCTGGCGCTCGATTTTCTTCGAGCGTTCTCCAGTTGGCATGAGCCGCAGTGTTTTGCACCTGCTGCCGCCGTCGTGTCTCCGGANTCTCCAGTTGGCATGATCCGAAGTGTTTTGCACTGGCTGCCGCCGTCGTTTCTCTGGATTCTCACGAACGAGTGCATAAACTGCAGCATCCCGATCACGCTCTGGCGCTCGATTTTCTTCGAGCGTTCTCCAGTTGGCATGATCCGCAGTGTTTTGCACTTGCTGCCGCCGTCGTGTCTCCGGGTTTTCACGGGCGAGTGCATGAGCTGCAGCATCCCGATCACGCTCTGGCGCTCGATTTTCTTCGAGCGTTCTCCAGTTGGCATGATCCGCAGTGTTTTGCACTTGCTGCCGCCGTCGTGTCTCCGGATTCTCACGGGCGAGTGCATGAGCTGCAGCATCCCGATCACGCTCTGGCGCTCGATTTTCTTCGAGCGTTCTCCAGTTGGCATGATCCGCATTGTTTTGCACTTGCTGCCGCCGTCGTGTCTCCGAACTCTCACGGGCGAGTGCATGAGCTGCAGCATCCCGATCACGCTCTGGCGCTCGATTTTCTTCGAGCGTTCTCTAGTTGGCATGAGCCGCAGTGTTTCGCACCTGTTGTCGTCGTCGCTCGACAGAATTTTCCCTAGTCTGGAAATGAGCTGCTGCATCATCGTTCACTATGCCTTCTCTGAGAGCGTGCTATTGTGTTTCGGCTGCAAAATTCCTCTGCAGTTTCCGAATGAGCGGACGGAGCATTGTGCTGGGCGTTTCGGACTCTTATTTGCGATACATTTCGAGCGTATTTGGCTCGGCTTCGCCTAAGTGCGGCTCGGCGGCGCTGTTCCTGTGACGCGGAAGATATGCGCGGCATTTTCCTCCTTATCTCGCTGAGTAAAAAAACAACTTACTTATTTACTTACGTAAACTTTAAGAAATACAGCACTGAATTTTATCACTGACACTCCGAATTTAATAACTTAATCTGAACCAATATATAGTCTCGTTATATTTGTATTTAACACTTGTTTATATCGCACGTAGATGGCACTCGAAAATAAACAAATAGTGAGAGTGGCCATCAATTTGGCGTGCTTTTGGCGCCTATTTTCGGCACATGATTGTAAAAGTCTGCAGTGTGCAGCAACTATAATATTAATTTTTATAAAAAAAGAGTCAAAATTGTAGAATACAAAATGGCCATGTTTGCGTAGAAACGGACAGATGGACAGACGGACATATGTAGCTAGATCGACTCGGCTGTTAACTCTCATCAAGAATGTGTATATTCATATGTACATATGTACATATGTACATATATACCTTATGGGCTCAAAATATAGGATTCAAATATGTTGATAACTGACAATAAAGTTTTTTTAAACAAATTTTTCTGATTGATCCTATGCTATAGGATATAATTGTTCACTTTTAATAAAATTAAAAAAAAATCTAAAATAATAATTAATGACCGAATCTCAAATTTGATGAAAATGTGTTGAAAAACAGCAAAGTTATGATTTTTGCACTTATTTCCCTGATTGTTCCTATAGCAGTTATAAGATATAGCTGTCTTATTTTCATGAAATTAAAAACAAAATTTAGAAATAATATAAAACGGCTAAATCTCAACTTTGATGAAAATATGTTGAAAACTGACAAAGTTATGGGGTTTTCTTTTATTTTTCTGATTGTTCCTATGGAAGCTATAGGATATAGTCGGCCAAATTTTATGAAATTTATAATCGAAATTCAGGAATAATATAAAACGTCAAAATCCTAACTTTGATGAAAATATGTTGAAAACTGACAAAGTTATGATTTTTTTTTATTTTCCTGATTGTTCCTATGGAAGCTATAGGATATAGTTGAGCGATTTTCATAAAATTAAAACATGAACTCAGGAATAATATAAAACGGCTAAGTCTTAAATTTGATGAAAATATGTTGAAAACTGACAAAGTTATGGGGTTTTCTTTTATTTTCCTGATTGTTCCTATGGAATCTAAAGGATATAGTCGGCCAAATTTCATGAAATTAAAATCGAAATTCAGGAATAATATAAAACGTCTAAATCCTAACTTTAATGAAAATATTTTCCTAATTGTTCCTATGGAAGCAATAAGATATAGTTGGCCGATTTTCATGAAATTAAAACCTGAACTCAGGAATAATATAAAACGGCTAAATCTCAACTTTAATGAAAATATGTTGAAAACTGACAAAGTTAAAAATTTTTTTCTAAAAATTTTCCGATTGTTCCTATGGCAGCTATATGATATAGTTGTCCGATCCTGCCCTTTCCGACATATGTAGGAGTGAGAGTATATAGAAGACTAACTGCAAAGTTTCATTCAGATAGCTTCAAAACTGAGGGACTAGTTCGCGTATAATGGCTAGATCGACTCGGCTGTGGATCCAGATCAAGAGTATATATACTTTATAGGGTCGGAGATGTCTCCTTCATTGCGTTGCAAACTTCTGACTGAAATTATAATACCCTGCAAGGGTATAATGAATGAATAATCTACAAAATAATTGTGTTCTTTTATTTGCAGCTTCTGGGGAGCTAACGGTCAACGTCATTACGATCATCAACACCAACGCCAATAATAATAATAATAATAATAATAATAATAATAATAATAATAATAATAATAATAATAATAATAATAATAATAATAATAATAATAATAATAATAATAATAACAGCAGCAGCATCTCCAACAACAATCATCACAACGGTGGCACAGAGCAGGAAACGGAAGTCGAGGGACCAGGTGAGTCGCAGCAACTGCAGGTGCAGGAACTCCAACAACTGCAGCCGGTGTCGAACTTCGTGACCATTCCCCTGCTGGAACGACGCCGACGCAGTCGCAGTCACAGCCGCAGCCATTGCAGCATAGCCCCGTTGGCGCCGATCATTTGCCTGCAAAACGGATCTCATCCCGATCTCGTCCACCCTTCCCGCTCCAAATCCTGCTTCCTGCGGGTGCGCAAGAGCGTCGCCAAACGTAAGTCGCTAAAAGACCAACAAAACCCAATTAATTGTATTAATTAATATTAATTATTAATTAAGATACAATTTACAATAAGACTGAAAGCCTTAAATTGCTAGGGACGCGACTAAAGGTTACGTAGGTTGAAAATTTTCTTTCATAACAATAACGAATCCCATAGCCCTTTAACAAGATGTTTTCGAAATTTGTAAAACTGTGGATACCAGAAGCTGCTTACGGAAGTGAAATTATGAACAAAGCCGACAAGTTTTAATGTTACAGTGGCATGACCTAAATTCAATATGTGATATTATATCTTGGACGTTGATGCACTACGGTCAGTACGCAGGCACGTGCCTGTTAGGGTTAGATATTAGTAGACGCGATTAAAAATATAGGAAAGAAAACGAGGAAATAAGCTATCGGCGAGCTGCCTGAATGTTTGCTTGCATGCAATTTAAGTGGGTAAGGATTAAAGTTTTTAGTTTAGGAAGACAATCAGCATGTGAGATTACCGAGTACAAATCATTCTAACTTGCACACAGTACTATAAAGGGTTCATGCAGTTCATAGGAGGTTCTACAATGGCGCAAAGCTAAAGGTATGTAGGATCTAGTATTTCTACTCGGAACGTGGAAATTGATCTGGCCTAACAAGTCAGTACTTTCCACATCGCCGTTAATAAGGTTATAAATGAAGGTAATGCCTAGCATAGTTCTACGGTTGGCTAAGGAGGGTAAGTTAATTAGAAGAAGTCTACTACAATAGGAGGGTAATCTCTGGTCAGCATCCCAGTTTAAACCGCGTAGAGCGAAAAGCAAAAAGTTCTTTTGAACCGATTCAATGCGTTTACTATAGACTCCGTACTGTGGGCTTCAAACGCAAGATCCATATTTTAAAATAGGGCGAACTAATGAGATATATAAATTTTTAGTAACATAAGGATCATCGAATTCTTTTGACCACTGTTCGTGAACGGTTGCAGCTTAATCAAATCTTATTAATCGGCGCATAATGCCATCTTTATTATCTTATATGCTATTCATTATGTAGAAGACATCT
>VNJN01005617.1:0-51464 GCA_008042485.1 Drosophila mayri | reverse complement strand
CCAATGCATCCAATAAATATTAGTCAGTATGAAAGCCTGTAGTCCTTGTTCTCATTTGAAAATAAAACTGGACTGGTTAATTATGTACGTTTGTGTGCGTGTTTGGGGATTGTTTGGATGCATGCCGTTTTGCAGGGACTGTTATGTTAATGTAATGTTATATTAATGTTATGTTAATGTTCTGGTTTCTTATAGGCAGGTTTAGGTATAGGTTTCTAGTTAGTCACATCTTAACATAACATTAACATAACCATTAACAGATGCGTTGATTCAGCTGCTGTAAGCTACTGAATCATCCGACTGTAATCTGCAGCTTATGTTATGTTAGAAATAGGAAATTAAATGCCTAGCAGCACAAGAAAAACCTTTTTGAAATTTATTTTTTTTCAAAATTAATGCCGTTGTGGGCAAAACAAAACAAAAATAAAAGCAGATTCGTCTTTATTAAATTTTGATTTTTGTGTTCAGTTTATATGCTTTATAAACTAGTTTTATTAATTACATATTGTTTTTATTTATATTTGCATTATTTTCTCCCTTTCCTCCTGTTATTTTGCCTAGAACATGGTTAAACATACTCAAATTAATAAATTAAAATATATTCTGCTAGGAATCTGTTACATAGCTTCAGATTTTTTACATACATGACATATGTATGCGTATAACAGAGATTCAGTAGCTTTTACATAACATTAACAGAACTTTAACATATGTTATGTTATTGATATATAGTTCGGAGCTGCCAGATTGCTGAAAAATGTATACTGCTTAATTGGTAATAAAAATACAAATTGCACAGCTCTCCCAAAGAAAAAAATTAAGAACTCGTCGTAGTTTCTTTTGTAATTTATTATATTTGCTTGTGGCTTATTTTTATCTTACATATTATTAAATACACATTATTTTTTATTGTTTTTATTAATTTTTTTACATACATGACATATGTATGCGTATAACATAGATTTAGTACCTTTTACATAACATTAATAAACTTTAACATGTGTTATTTTAATGACAGATAGTTCGGAGCTGCCAGATAGCTGAACATGTTGACCTGCTTAACTGGATAAGTTTCAGCAAATTGTCGTCGGGGGGCGCACCTAATGAAGACAGATAGCTCGGAGTTGCCAGATTGCTGAACATTTTGCCCTGCTTAATTGGATAAGTTTCAGCAAATTGTCGTCGGGCGGCGCACCTAATGAAGACAGATAGCTCGGAGTTGCCAGATTGCTGAACATTTTGACCTGCTTAATTGCATGAGTTTCAGCAAATTGTCGTCGGGGGGCGCACCTAATGAAGACAGATAGCACGGAGTTGCCAGATTGCTGAACATTTTGACCTGCTTAATTGGATGAGTTTCAGCAAATTGTCGTCGGGGGCGCACCTAATGTAGACAGATAGCTCGGAGCTGCCAGATTGCTGAAAAAATGCAAAAAAAAAACATTTTTTCTTCCTAACCTGGCTTAATCGACTCGGCTGTTGATGCTGATAAAGTATATTTATGGAATATATCGGAAATGACTCCTTAATGCATTACAACCTTCCAACTAAATTTATAATCCCAGCCAGAACAACAACAAAAACTTGACTGCAAAACCAATAACAGCTTAACTAAATCAAGAAAAATAATTTAATTAAGCAAAAGCTTTAAAAGTAACTTACTAACTTACTTATATTATATTAAATATATATTAAACTATTAATAAATAAATATAGGGTCACAAATGACTTCTTCACTATCTACATGACCCCGAAGAAGCCCAAGCTACCTTTTAATTAGAGAGAAAAAATTAAAAAACAACTTTCCCATAGACCCAAAACCAGATGATATTGTAAGCACACAACAAAAACGTCTCCGCCTTGGCATTTATTTCCAGTTCTTGTCTTGTCGCTATTTATTAATTACAGTTACAATTATTTATAATCTTAATTGCATATAGCATATGTATTGCCGTATTGAAATATATTTATAATTTTGTTTGTAGATAAATCAAGCTTGCTGAACGCACCTTGGAACCAAAGGAGGCTGAGTAAAAGTGGGTTTAATGGTTTATTGGAAAGGATTCATATACTGGGGAGCTAGCAACCGGAATTAGATTACACAACCTCAGCCCCCAGTGGAGGGAGCTAGACGCCGATACAAGTAAAGTTGTTTACATTTTGTTAACTAACGCATTGTGCCCTGGAACTTAACTGAATTTACCAGGGATCGGCCACAGTGCATAGCTTTATTATGTCAATATTTATGGTAATAGCTCATTCGGGGGCTCTTGTATTTTGGCAATTAAATGATTCTCTTAAATTAGGCTTAAGCTCCAGCAGAATCTTCTTCTCAATCTTGTGTTTATTGACACTATTTGCTTTGCATACATACATATGAACTTAACTCTGGTAAAGTCTTTAAAGACCTTGGTCTGCCAAAGATCGGATTTACATACATATACTTATGTAAATACATATATCTAGGTGTGTTCATAGACAACCATTTACAAGTATAGAGTTATGTATATATCATATATGTATATATGCGAACTCGATATCGTATGATTTGCTTTTCCTGGAACTAAATAATTATTAATTATATAAATTCTTTTAAGCTTTTATCGTTTTTGATATCGTTTCGCTTGCAACACATCAATATCCAATATCCGATTTACGTTTACGTTTACGTTTTGCTGCCTAGATTACTTGCGAAATAGTATTTCAGTATATAAGTATCAGAAGTATTTTTTGTAGACTAAATACTAAATAAATTTATGTATACCTATGTATGTATGTGTGTAGAGAAATTTAAATCCTTAGAAAGTCAGATACCAGAAAGAAAGGTTTTTATTTTTGGAAGTTAAAGATTTTATACCATTGGATAACGTTCAGTAAAATAAAAACCAGAAGGTCTTGCATATTTCTCTAGATTCGCATATCAATTTACCGATGGCTTTATGTTATAGTCATCCGACTACAAAAAGATATTAAAAATGTATTAAATAAAAATCACAATTGGATAAGTTGAGAAATATTTTAAGAAGCAATTCAATTTTAGTTTGATTTGGTTTCGCTTTTCGACCGTTCCTCTGACAGCTTTATGAAACCGTCTTCCGATCCGGCTCGGCTTATGTACTTTACTGTAGAGGATTTTATCCAAATGGCTCTTAAAGCTAAGAAAAAGTTTGACTAAAACGAATCGACTCGGTTGTTGATGCTGGAAGTGGAATAAAAAAAATATCCTGTATGTCTCTATGTTGTATACTTATTGCCCTGATCATTGTATTTGTCTAGAGTCTAGACTATAGACAGTTCTTTTCGTTTTCCGCATGGTACAAGAACAAGTATATAATATTTTTAAGCATGAGCATTTAGACCGATAGGACAGATTTTTTTAGCTGGGAGCATTGTGGCAGGACAGATCGCCGAGCTACAAATGAATTTAACAGCAACAGGATAATGAATATAGATTGATAGAAGTAAATATATATGGAAATGTTATGCCAGATTAATATCGTGTTAAGAAGAGTTCAGCTCTAGAACGATACAGAATAACGGGCTGAACTGTTACCCAGCTTATGACGTACGAGACATTGGACACAACACAAACCTTTTTTTGGCAAAATAAACCCAAATGAAAAGGGAAATCACAGATAAAAGTATAAAATGTACAATGTGTTATATAAATGTATGTATACCATTAATAAAAATAATAAAGCCATCGGTAAATTGATATGCGAATCTAGAGAAATCTGCAAGACCTTCTGGTTTTTATTTTACTGAACGTTATCCAATGGTATAAAATCTTTAACTTCCAAAAATAAAAACCTTTCTTGCTGGTATCTGACTTTCTAAGGATTTAATTTTCTCTACACACATACATACATAGGTATACATAAATTTATTTAGTATGCTGAGCTAAGAGCTGTGGTTCAAGAAACCAGAGGCTTGAGATAGGTTTATTACCTATTATTATTGGAGCGACACTAGCAATAGAGAGAGGTACATTTGAGTCGAGATTGCTCTGCGATAGTGTGGGCCAATTCGATTGGAAATCGAAGAAGTGGAAACTAATCTTCGGGCATTGTTTGGATTCAGGCTTAAAATTAAACTTATAATAACGACATAAGGACAAAGTTTCTATGATGACCCTGACTTTTCTACCAAAATTCCTATATAAATTATAAAATTAAATGATTGATTTAGATTTCATGATTAAATGTTTTCCGGTAGCTATCTTATTTCTTCATCTTCTAGGTAATTGAATTTGAAATGATACATTTCTAGCTGAGCCCGAAAAGATTAGTGGCCACTCCTAACCCATGACGCAGTGTATTCTTTACACATTTCGGATTTTTTGTTTTACATTATTG
This sequence comes from Drosophila mayri, assembly GCA_008042485.1. Classification (NCBI taxonomy): domain Eukaryota; kingdom Metazoa; phylum Arthropoda; class Insecta; order Diptera; family Drosophilidae; genus Drosophila; species Drosophila mayri. The sequence goes on along the minus strand of VNJN01005617.1, from coordinate 47,109 downwards.
AAAAAGTACTGAGAACCGTTTGTAGGAGACCATTTAATTTACTTTCTAGTCCGATCTTTAGGAGATGGTGCAAGAATTGCGCTTGGCGCCCAGACTCCGTTCCTGGATGCGCTGCAGGTGCTGCAGTTGGGCAGGTGTTGGGGCGTGGGATCCATGGCCGCCGCTTCCGGAACTGGTTGCCGCAGCAGCCGCCGCCGCCGAAGTAGACGCTGAACCGCCACTGGCGTTGTGGTGGTGCTGCTGCGTCTGGTGCTGAAGATGGTGGTGGTGGTGGTGGTGCAGCGGAGTTCCGGGCCCAGTGTTACCGATCTGCTGCGGCAATGACTGACGGCGGCGGCGCAGCGCCGGACTTAGGTTGTAGGTTATCTTTGCCTGGGCCAGGAGCTCCTTGAACACCTGCCAGTAAAACAATGAATGATTTCCAATTGGTGATCGAGTGGTTAGATTGTTGAGTAGCTCACCTGAGTGATGTTCTCGTTACTCGCAGCGGAGGCCTCAACGAAGCCGTTTTCCCAATCCACCGTGACCACCGACTCAGTGGTGGCATACTCGACCTATAACAATAACGCCAAACGTTTTGGGTATTCATTATTACGATAGGCAATATAAGTGTGGGCAATTTTACGCTGCTAGATTTTATTTACAAAAACCCTATTTCCTTGGCAAAACTTTAATACAACTGAACTTACATAGCTTTACAGTCAGCCATATCATACATAGTAGACATGCGAAATGTTTCAATTAATGCATTTGTTATAGTAGGCCAAGGCCAAAATTTGATATTTTAGTTTGGCTCCTGTCATTGTGTTTCGAACATTCGAAAAGAAAATCTATTGGATAACATTAAATGAAAAGGTTTTGAAAGAAAGAAGAAAAGAATCCAACATGTACAATATTCAAGCAGCAAACGAAAACAAGGGACGACCGCAGGCGGCTATAGGTTCGGAGAGGGCAGCGCGCCTGGCATTAATCGAAAATCTGGATCACGGCCGAACCGCAGCCCCGCAGGACAACCTGGGCATTAACGTCGGACTGGTGGACTGTTGGCCGAACTCCGGCGGAGGAATAACTGCTGCACCGCCGCGTGCGCTGGCAACCATGGGGTCAGCGAGGGTTGCCCACCTGGATGCTCTGGGGAATCTATATCCGAGAGAGAATTTTGCAGAGATAAAAAGTATACGTAAGCTACGAAGTCAAGGTGTGTATGGGTGGGGCGGGAATACGGTGTAATATTTCGGTTTCCCATTTTATATCCATTTATATTTCCTTGATGGGTTTTATACTTTTATTCCGAAGTTTGATACGCTATGAAGCACCTTGTTTTCCTATAAAATTGTCGATCATTCCTATGGCAACTAAATGTACATATGTATGACATAGTCATCCGATCCAATACCAGATAGAATATATACAAGACTACCTGAAAAATTGAATCCACAAGGCTTTAACATTCACTTGACGGCTGAAGATGCCGTCACAGCGTTGCAAACTTCAGACTAAAGTTTTTATACCCTGTAAAGGTTTAAAAAACAGTACAAAAAAGCTATTAAATTCGACAGAAGGACCAGAAGCCACCATGTATAAAGCTCCGGTAGCAGATGAAAACATGAGACGTCCGCTGGCGGCTATAGGTTCGGAGAGGGCAGCGCGCCTGGCAGTAATACAGAATCGGGACCCCGGCCACAACTTGAACCGTAACGTCCAGCAGGCCAATTGCTGGCCGAACTCCGGAGAAGGATGGACTCCTGCCCGCGGCGTCCCGCATCCGGATAGGAATCCACTACCGACTCCTACTCCTAAAGCGACTCTGACTACTGGGCCTGATGGATTGTACTTGCTGTTCGACAAGACTCCTGTTCAAGCCGAAAGCTCATGGCTGAGCATGCTGTCCGAGCTGAAGGAGAAGGCAGAATCAAACCCGCTTCCTGAGCTGCCCTTGACTCTGAACGATGAACGTGAGTTGGACGACCTACACTACGTCCAGGCCAAGAATCACAGGCTGGCGGAGCACATCCTCAGCCAGATGCCCAACGAGCAGAGTCGCCACCGATTTCAACACGAGTTGCTGCGCCGTCAGCTCCGCAGCGAGCAGCAGCTGACGAACTTTCTGGAGACGAAGCTGAGTCAAGTCTCCATCGCGCCCGAGTCGCAAAGCCACTGGATGTCTTGGTTTGGAAATGGCGAGGACACAGTAGCGGCAGGTGGAGAAGGGGGAGGCAAGAATGTAGAGTAAACAGTGCGATTCGGATATCGTATGATCATTTATAAATCATTATATTTATAATGATTATAGAATTAAACGCCCAACACAAATAGTAGACTGTTGTTTGCTTTGGGTGTGGAAAGATGAAGCTTTCGGTGCAAATTTTCAATTCAAATTAAGTTATTCCATATAGAAAAGCCACCGGAATGGAGAATGAAAGCCACTCGCTCTCCAAGGGGGAACCAATTTGCTCTCCCACCACATACCATATAGAAGTGAACACAAACTTTATTATTTCTTATCGGCTGCAAAAAAATCCTTGTAGACGTCTAAATTGTGGCGATAGCGGGCTGGCACTGCCCTAAGACATGGGAGCCGAATCGAACGTCGCAGCTTAATTCTTCCAAATGAACAAACCCGAAGAGCGACAATGAGCAGCAACAACGTCCGAACCCTTTTTGTTATTGTAACACACAAAAGGTGACAACAAAAAGTTGATTTTACTTCGTTGAACGAAAAGAAAAGAAAAAAAGGGCCTGTAGAAGTGAAGGGGGACCTGGGAGCAGGATAAAAATAATGCGGAAGCGAAGGGGGGAGCGATGTGCTAAGCCAGGAGCACGACAGCCTGGCGTTTGCTGGTAATTTGCATTTTTATTATATCAGAACTCGGTTAAAGTCAATATACCCGAAGGACGTAGCCGGGACCAGCCCCGAACTACTTATGCAAAACTACCTACATATGATACATGGTATAATGGCGAAAAAACGCACCAAATAAATGACAAATGAAAAGTAGACACACACAAAAAAATACTGAGTTCAGGCAGGGGCAGAAGAAAAGCTAAACAAAGCCAAATTAAAATGTTTAAAGCACCAAATAAGGTTCACCAACTGTGGTAAAGGGACTCTGACTTTTAAAATGAACATTTCCAAATATAATAAATCAAGGAAAGCAATGTTGGTCTGCGATGGTAATCAACTTTTCGATGCAATCAGTTACCATAACGAAACATAGATTTAGAGTATATATTAATATTTACAGTAATTCTTCATCACTTAATCGGGTGATTATACCAACAAGGCTATAACCTGAACTGTTTATTTTTTATACATCATCGATTTTGAGAACTAGGTGCTTTTTTTTAATAAGATAGATTTAGCAAATTTAATTTATTAGTATCAGCATATAGGAAGACCTACTTGTCGTTTGATATACTCTTTTTGATATGCCATAACTTAAATCTACATAAATTGAACCGACCGGGAAACTTTCCACATTTCGGTTGGATAACTCAAATTTCCGGTTTCATTTCGTTTTTTCGCATTTCACATTTCCCTCTTAAGTTTGACAATCAAAGCGGCAAACTTTTCCTGTATTGGCATCTACGTACCTTCCCCTCTTTCCTTCTCTCCTTGTTGTCATACTTTTTTCGCGTGTTTTTTGTTCCTTGTTTTAGTTTATATGCCCGTAATTTATTAAAATCACTTTGGGTGATATTTTCGTGTGTGTGGCCGGCCCAAGGCCAGAAACTTATGCAGAGAAATTTTGTGAGGCTGTATCGTGGCCCGGCCAAATGATGCCCACTTAAGATATGCAAAGTGTTCGGGGTCGGATTTCGCATCAGCCTGATAGTATTATTATTATTACATTTATGGTTATTTTTTGTTTGAGATTATTTAAAACGCACGGAGGGCCGATTGTGCTGTTGGCTTTGTCCTTGTTTATAGAATGTAACTTATTTTAATGATGTTGTAACCCCTTTGAAATGTTTATCCACTCAGTTGTTAATGCTAATCAAGAGGTTGTTTATAATTGTAAAACCAATTAACGGTATAATTATGCAGGTAATTGAGTAGCAGTTGAGGAATACAAAATAGTAGAGGAACTATTTTGTAAGTATTGCATTTCTAATTGGCTTTTGCCTTTCAAATAATTCGGATTCCCCAACTGCAGAGCTTTCTCTCCAATTTTCCCTTCGTCCATGGCATTTTCCTTATATTTTGTATATAGAAAGTTATCCCACAGTTTTTCCTAAAGAAATTCGAAATTCAGACAGTACAAATTCGGAAAATTTGGGAAAAGACGAAGAAGAATAATTATCCAAAAGCTGTCAAAGAAAAACTGGCAACCTGGGCGATTGCATTAATATTGCATTTTATTTTTCAAAAACTTCCTAACGATTTGTCAGCCATCAGACGAAGTTAAAAGATATAATAATAAAAATGTAAATATAAAACAGTTACGCAATGCAATGCGATGCTAAGGGCTACATTGCAATTGAATATGTTAAACTGTCGATGCCTTTGGATATAATAATTTATATATTATTATTTCGTGATAACGTTTTTCCAGTCGGTCCTGAAAATTGTAATAAATTGTTTAACTGACTCTCGCCACACCCCAAGTTAAACTGTTTATCCTTTCCGCCACACCACCACGCTTGACAAAGTTACATAATTTCTAAAATGTAAAAAAAAGCAATTTCCATTATTTTATGGGAAAATGGAGCGGTTATTGTATAAACACGCATCGAAAGCTCTGAAGCACTGCCACAGGACACAACGAAAGCAGTAGGAAAAGTTTGCCATCCTTTTCGGCGGCAATTTAAATTTATGCAAATTAACATGGCGGCGAATGACCTCTATGCGACCTAAGGATGTCTCGCATCCCTGTTTTCATTAACATTTGCAAATGAATAGCCCCGTTTTTGGATTAAAAATTATGCCGAACTTAGATACAAATTTTGAAAATATTGCACATCAATAGGTAGTGTTGCAAACTTAAAAATGGCTTTTAAAACATAAAATTAATTGATTTGAACTGTCGAATTGGGAATCATTCGCTTAAATAACACCTCAAATATATGTATCAAATCGTTATTTATATATGATAATGTTTAGGGCAAATTAAATATAAAATAAACGTTCATAACTAAACAATAGAGCATTAATTTGTATTTGGACGGCTTTTCTTTACTAAGTTTCCTTTTTGCAGATTCAGGTTTTAAATATTTTGTTTCTATTTAAAACAGATGTAGTAAAAAATTAAATCTTCGAAGGACTAATATCCGTATTAATGTTTAGAATCTCTAATAGTGAGGGAGGGGAAGGGACTCACCTCACGTTCCATTTCACCGTCAGCCAAGAGATCGATCTTGTTTCCAACGACCACAATGGGCACCGCCGTGGTGGCCTTCGTCTCGTGAATCTGGTCGCGGATCGTCCGCACCTCCTCGAATGTGCTGGCATCTGTGACATCATAAACCAGTATGAAGGCATCCGCCGAGGATATTGAGAGAGCGCGCATCGCCGGAAACTGGAGGAAGGAGTACATAGTATTTTATAAATTATCTAATACTTTTCACATATATTACAATTTAAACGGGTAGAGCAAAAGGCATAACCTTTATTGTATGTAATAAAATGTAATTAATAATGATTGTAAAAATGCGAATAAGCTGGTGGTGATGACAACGAGAAACTTGAATAATGAACCTTTAACGAATAACACCAGAATGTTAATCAATTAGATGCCAAAAGTGTTAATTACACCATATTTTTCCCATGGCAACGTTACTCTTATTTCATCGAATGCCCTTCCGTTCTGAAAATTAATTTAAATGGGCGACAAAATGTGTTAAAGTGTAGAACAAGGAATGCAAATTGTAGTAACGACGACTGTCATCAACAACAATTGTTTCCTCAACGGCAATTTACATATTATTATTATTATTATTGTCGCACACACACACACACACACATACGCCGATATTTGAATAATCACAGATAATAATATAAATTTCGTTTCCTGTGGCAGCTCAAAATTTTCACACTCTCTGGCACAAACAATTTCCCTGAATTTTCCTCAATTCGCCGTCAAGTGGAAGGAAGAGCTTATCGAAAAAGAATGATTCGCATTGTCGTGTGTGCATAATTTTATAATATATGCCCACCCCCAAAGTGCGCTTTAAAATCTGTGAGTTTCCCAAAAAGTTAGATGGAATTGAAGAAATTTTAACAGAAATTTGCTCACGTTGCTTTGTATGTGTTTGGGTTTGGAAAACTGCGTCCCAACGCGAGGTGTCACTCAAGGAGGTAGCACTTTAATTAAACAATTTTAGGGCTATTTTATTGGAAATATTATTGGGATATCTCTCTCATCCGATTGACTAACGGAAACCCAGGATACGATATACCATATGCATAAGTTCCATCCGTTGTTACTGCATTGTTCTTTACAATTGTTTTTGCTTTGCTCGGCAGCAACACCGACACCCCATTTCGCTAGGCCTAAATGCCCTTAATTAATATTTACACAAAATGTGTGCGCCGGTCGTGGCTGTTTGTCTCTGCTTTAATTAAGGCCCTGATGGGCACCACCATCGACCCTGACCTCTGACCCCTACGATGTCATTGCAAGCTCACAATTGTGGCAACACAACGCGCGAGCGAAAATTGAATTGTGATTTGAATCTTTTAAAGGTCTCAGGACAACTACGAGCTTGGTCCTTAGGATGATGACTGGGAGTGAATGTACAAAAATCTCGATTCTAGGACTTCGGAATTCCTGCTCCTGAATATTTTGTGTTAATTAATACGAAAGTATAGCTTTTAATTGCAGTAAACAATATTTTTTGTGTGTTAAATGGCTGGTGCAATGAATCATAGCATATATAAATCGATTTACAGAGTAGAGCTGAAAAATACCAGTGAAAATTGGATACTAGAGCGACAATCCCAGGACTCGTCGTCTTCATCTCCATTCCCCGTTTGCCTGACGTGCGTCTGAAACCGCAACCGCAGCATTTCGGCACAAGATACACGAGGCACGAATGTGAGCAGGGAAATTCGTAGTGGTGTTTGGGTTTTCCGGGTGGGCTAAAGCACTAGCCACCCATTCGAGCCCCGCCCTCGCAGCACTAATGGCTTTCAAAATCATGTGTCTGCCTGCCTGCCGAGTTAGCTTCAAATTGAATGCACACACACACACACAAACTCATACAAAGTTGCAAAACGAGGATGTGCAATGTCCGTGTTAATAAAAAGGCTACCATTGAAATGTGCAGGTCACTGAAAAATTAAAACCAAAATTTTCATTTCCAGAAAGGAGAGCCCTCGTAAAGAAAGCAACAAAGTAAGCACACGAAATAAAATAAAGAGGAGGAAGGACAACCATGGCCGGGTAGTAGTATCTGGCCGATCCTGAACTTGTATCTGAACTTGAATCGACCGAAAAACTAAATCAGACAAAAAAGTTCTTTGCTTGGGGTTGAAAGCCCAAGATGTTGGACCTCTCCCTGGCAGCATATTTTTGGTTAACTGTTGAGCTTGGCATTATGGTCTTATAGAATGGCCTGATGTAAGGATCTGTAGAAATGCAACAATAACATTAAATATTGTCTGTTTAATTTTTGATCACAAGAAGTAGGCAGTCCTTTACCAGTCACTCAGAGGGAGCTATCCTTTGATTATGTGACTTTTATCAATGAATCACTTCAATGGGATAGAAAAAGGAAACCCGAAATGTAATCAATTGTCAAATATTGCAGAAGAAAGCCTTCGTTTCGCAGAAAATGGAAGCTATCCTCTTCTAACATCTGTACATGTACTTGCTTCACACTCTTCTTCAATAGCTAGAAAGAAAGGAAAGTTCGCAAAGTTGATACAATTCTGGCTGCAAGTGAAAGGTGATGCTAGCATTCGGCGAAGGTGCACAATAAACAATAAACACAGACTCCCCCAGCACTTAAAACCGAAAACAAAATTAAAACTTTAACTGAGTTCCGGAGTCCCCAACTCGATTTACACGTGCCTGTGTGGATCTGAAGCTCTGCATTTATTAAATTTTAAATGTTTTAATTTGATTGAATATAGTCAAAACAACCACATCATAAAAATGGAAACCAACGAGATATTTTTTAATCGGATCAACACAACTATCAAACCTGCTGCAGACAAAGCTACGACTTAACAGTTCAGAGAATTTAAAGGTAGCAGTTATTTAGGAAAAGCGGATTTTACCATTATTATTAATGCAACAAAATCGGCTGGCAGCTATCAATAAAGTTGTACAGCAAAATGCAAGGTTCGAAGCCCTTTTTTTAAATCAATAATATTTACGAGCCATTGAAAGTAAGACAAATGCTTTATTTTGACCAAAAGGAACCGAATTCAATATCGGTTCTTGTTGGTAAACAAAATAAGATGCCTATTTCAGAAATTATCTATGGCTAAACATCAGATAATGGATTTGCAGCTCAACTATTATTTTAGTTAATAAACATTTGTTCAAAAATGTAATTATTAATATGCAAATGATTTAATCTACTACAAAGTTAAGCATTCCCAATTGAAATCATTGCCTAGTTATGATTTACTTTACTCTAATTTGCAAAGAGAACTGTTTAATATAAAAATATCATTGTAATGGGTATATTTTAGGTCTTCACCTCCCTGTTTTGCGAGTACTTTCTGTTGTCTTTGGGAAAATGCGAAGCAAATATTGATAGAGGCCCAGCACCACAGTTGGCGGTTGGCGTTGACCAGGGGCTGCAAAGAGAGGGCTTCGACCTGAGTTCGAAAGGGAGGGGTTAACAATAAGTGCGATCCACGAGTCTAAATCCACGGAACAACCTTAACATATAGTACTATGTATATCCTATATATGTATGTACTGCAAGTCCTTGAATAATCACACATTTCTGATATGATTTCATCCACATTTGATAACCGAAGTTATGTGCAAATAAATTGTTTTCGATACATCACATTTTCAGAGGCTATTCTGCTGGACTGAATTCCCTTCCTTGCTTTAATTGGATTCTACGAATAACGGAGCGGTTTTAAAGCCATGGTACGCACTGTCCTCTGTGAAGGATGGTATTGTCACTGTGTGTTTATCGTCTGCCCTTCTGCTTGAAACAATGCCGCCGCGTAAGGCCACTTGACCACTGCAAAATCATTGCTCATCCGCCCCGTGAACCGCGAAAAAGAGATGACGAATGCGGCCGGCCAAACAATGGAGAATGGCGAATGAGCGATGCAAAGTGGAACAAGAAAGGGGATTGGAAAAGCTGCACTGCAGAGGGACAGGAGTAGGAAGAGTGCGAAATGTCCTCGCAATCAACGCATATATTAGGATTATGTGACCCCAGAAGACCTGACCCGCTGCCCGGCTCCGCAGGGCTAGGCTCCTCTCAATAATTATCCCATTGACACGTCCACTTATGTAGGCTGAGCTGAGCTTGAGCTGTCGAACGAATCCATTTCATTAGTTCAATTCTTCGGCGTTTTTGTGTTTTTTGTTCTGGCCTCCACGTCTGTTGTATGATTGCATTGTATGCTACATAAATCGAATGGCAGATGCCAGATGGAATCCGTTATATCATATATATGTCGTGCACTGGGAGAAATGACAGCGGCCGTATTCATAAGTATGCTTAAATTTGAAGTGTATATATGTTTTAAGAACCGAATGCACATCACCCAAAGCTTCTTTTTTTACCAAAAACGCTCTGCTCGCCATATTTTTCCCCAGTGCGTGCTATATGAGTACTGGTTCATTTTTCGCCAAGGACAACGCGGTATGTCGAGCAAAGTCACAGTTCAGTTGACTTCACTGGGTTTACAGTCTCTGCCTGCCTGACTGACTCCATTTGTAGCCATCCCCATCCCATCTATGTATAAATGCGGACCCCGCATTTATAAGGCACATGGCATAAAGCATGAGGTGTGTGCCTGGCCCACCTGTACGGTGCCACTCCTACAGCCACCTCCCGCTGTTCGTTTTTATGAACAAGCTCTTCAATTCACGCGCGGCGGAAGTGTCAGCGAAATTGAATCGCAGGCTGTAATTTCCGCTGCACCCAGCTGGATGATGATGACGATGATTATTATTATAAAGCAGTAACTAAGATACGAGAGCGAGCAGCAGTTCCGCCCACTTGGCCCACTGTTCTCACTTCTTGAAATATTGAAAAGCTACTAAATGCTGTTGGCGCCCTGTTGCAACCCATTAGAGTCTGTTATTTAAAATTAAAAGCCTGGCTCTGGAGAACCACAAAGTAGCGGGGGGAAGCGAAAGATACAGAGACTGCTACTGCTGCCTGATGCTCTACGTCCCGAGAGCTCTCCCCTCGTACCGCCGGCCATAAGCAATTTGATTCAGTTTATGAACCCAGCGGGGAGGGTAGCGCAGCGCACGCATCGGAAAACTAGCACTAAGCCTCACAGCTGCTAACTGAGATAATGCTGTTTGCAGAAGCAGCCATTATGTAAAATTAGTTGGCCTCATGCCTGATTATTATTTCAAAAGTGCACCCTGTGCTCTGTTCTGAGGTGAACTCACCTCGTAGGAGCCGGCGGTGTCCAGGATGTCGAGAGTGAGGCTAACGCCGGCGATGGAGAAGTTGCCCTGGTGCATCTCCTCGATGGTCCGCTTGTACTTGGTGCTGAATGTATTGTACAGAAACTGTGTGATTATTGAAGTCTTGCCCACCTTGGCCGAGCCCATGACGACGATTTTGTGGCGGGCGTTCGCGGGTCCGATGGCGTCGTCCACCGCATTGTTTCTGCCCACTCTGCGTATGAGTAATGCGACGTTCGGGAAAACATGAAAGAGAAAATGTAAAACGTGACTTGAGTGAGTTAAGTTCGGCGCAATTAATTTTATCCCCGAGCCTTTGCTCTCCATTTTGTTGTATGATTTAATAACTGAGAAAGGACTCTTGCTGTTCGCTCTTCCCCTTTCTTTTCGTCCTGGGACAGTGGCTTTATCTCCTGGGCGACTCATTAAATCTGTGCGCCACATTTAAAATTAATCATTACGGCAACATAACAATGCGCCACGAGCGAAAGCAAAGCAAACAAAAAAAGTTCACTTTACAAAAAAAAAAAAAAATAATAAAAAACAAATAAATAACATTACGGTGCACAAAAATGTGTACTACATATATACCGTGGTCAGTCAGTAAATATTGATTACCGTAAAACTTTGTAAAGTAAACTAGAAAGAAAGGTAACTTTGGCATGCCTAAGTTTGTATACCCTTGCAAACTTCAAGGGCATTCATTCTATTCATTTTGATAAATTGAAAAGAAGAACTTGAGATATATAGATATATTGATATAAATATTTTAAGTTTAATCAAATTCAAACATTATTTTTAAATCATTAACAGGGTTTAATACTACTAGTAATAGTAAAATATAGTCAAAGTAGGCTTGAAATATATAATTATACCAGTTGAATTTCATTAGGTTTCAGCCTGGACCGGGCATAATTATTTGCTATTATTTTACCGATTTTTGAGGCAAACTATGTGATAAGTTTGCCAGCTTTTTATAACCTTATAACCGAATTTAAAGTATGTAAAGCAAGTGAATTAAATGTGGCAATAATGTGTTATAATGTGGCTTTAAACAATTTGTTTTTTTTTTTTATTATTATTTAATGTGCAACAGATGGAACAAATGTGAATCAATTACGTGTTTCATTTGATTTGATGATTATTTTTGACATTTGTTTACATTTGCTGCTGACTTTGTTTATCTTTTTTTGTTGGCCCCTCGTAAATCTGTAAATCATAAAAAGTGCCAGCAGAACTTTGTGAAAAACAACTTATACATCAATAGTTGTATACTTAAAGCCTCATATTACTTCATATTACATTTACAAGTATTAGGATAACCTTGCGGCGTAAATAAAGTTCCAAATATAATGTATGGTAATTATTTATGCGAATTTAAAATAATGTTTTGAACTTGATCAAATTTTTTTGTTCGCTTTTTTTTTTTGTTCAGTTATAACATACTTGTCTCGCTTTGGCTTATCTTCGGCGTTGTCATCCTTCATGAATGAGGGCTGCAGGCTGAAGCGGCGACGCAAGTGACGGCCACGCATCCTGAAATCCTTTTGCGTTTGTGCCTTGGTTGCCTGGTGTCCTCGTTTCCTGGTTGTGCTGATGATTGCCGGTGTGGCTGTCGCAAATCAACGCCCGTTCCTTGGCGCCTTTGTTAGTCTCAATGTCCAACTGTCTCGGTTGGCCGGTGTTGTCAACGTTTACACAAACATAGGAAGACGCGTCCCAGCGTTTTATTATCTGGAAGGCAGAGAGTGTATATATATGTAAGTGGAGCAGTGACTACAGCGCTAACTGGCAACTGTTATGGGCTCTCTAATGTCGGTAGTTGAATTCATAGTATATTAGCCCAGCCAGCGTCTTTTTGCCTTCTTTTTCGTTTTCTTTGGCAGCCGTGTCGTACGATTCGCTTTAATTACAAATTCCGCGCGTTTACCTGCTAATTGGAAATGGTTCTGGATGGGACAAAAGCCATAAATTACATCCAGCTGCTTATCTTCCACAGCTGCCACAGCGTCAGTCAGCGTTTGAGAATTGAAATTAGAGCAAGCGCCACTTGGCTCACAGCAAAAAAACAATAAGTACCGGCCGCAGAGCCAGAGTCAGTAGTGCATGCCAGAGGATCAGATATTCAAAACAGTGTCACTTGACCAGTCAACTTATCCAAGTCCCTCAGTTAGCTTAAGACTCTAGGTAGACTATACATTTAAGTCTCCAGAACCCCATTACCGTTAGCAGGGGGTGGGTGGGCATTGAAAGAAGTAGCGCAGGCTAATTAGAAAGGTTTATATCTGGAGTTGTAGTACAGCTGGCAGAGAACATGGCTGCCACACATTAATTAGACTTTAATAGAGTGGAATAAATAATGTTGTGGGGAAAATGTGGAGAAGTGGCCTTCATAAATGCAATTTAAATGTAGCTTTAAGTACAAGTTAATCCTCGTCTCAGGCTGCGACGAAACGCCAAAGAACATAAACCAAATTTCCAGACACAGTCCCCCTTCAAGGACTTAATTTTGTTTAAGCTCAGAAACACTATGTAGTATAGCGGAAGGGAGGAAGCCCTGGAAGAATGCAGCCACTGCAGGCAGTTTACCAAACCCTTTCACCATGAAGCATTAACCGCTCCTTCTTCGTCTAGGATAATCCACTTACTCGGCTGACTGCAGTCAATATGCCGCAACTCGTTAACTTGAACAAATTTTCGGGCTCCTTAACCGCATGCCAAGTTTCACTGCCTGAGCGGATCGGACCGGTATCAAACTGTCTTAAGACCCGCCAAACTTTGAGCTGCTTAAGCGTCTTCCAGTCTTGCAAAAAAATAAGCTATAGAAGATGCTTAATTCAAGCGAATTGTAAATGCCCCAAAAAGTAGGTAGTAGGGAAAACGACTACATACATATATTGTTTCGGTGCACTTCTTCACATTTGGTGGAGATGAAAGTTTGGCATCGGCTGCTTTGGCCAGACATAAATGAGATGACCGAATGTGAATAACTTAATGATCTTCTAGTCGGTTGATATATATCTATATATATTGATATACTTTTATTGCCATTATATATTTTGTATGCCATTGGTAAGGTATTCATTATTCCTGCCCTACATATCTACTCCTTTTTTACTATGCGTATTCCTACTCCTCTTTCCTGCTGCTGCTTATTTTATTATCTGGAACATTTTCCGCTTTTCATTCAATGCAATTTATGAATAAACGTAACGATAATAATAATAATAAATCATTGAATAAGCGTGGCAGGGGAGTGGGGATCGTAAAGCGTAAATATTTCGAAATAAATAATCGTGAAACGTAGCGGACATAAAACGGAATGGATTGAAGCACTGGGGCGAGGAATGCTGGGGCGAGGAATGCGAAAAGGTGGTAATGGCTAATGGTGCCTGTGCAGGGACATTTTCGGGAATTGGCCACACCGAATGTTAGGTAAAAGCTGCGCTGTTCAAGTCCGTCGCTATTTTCATAAAATTTAATAAATGGAAAACTGCAAAACTATACGTTTGCGGTGGTGGCGCACACAGCCAGATTAGAAATCGGTTGCTCTCGTTCTCAAGCTCCTGGGTTCGTGCCTGGCCCTGATTGCAATGGCTCACCTGTTTACCAGGTACACAGCGTCTCAGTCCCAGCATCCACCTGGGTGCAGGTGCTGCACTAAAGTTGAAAATCATAAATACTGGTGGGTACGAGTATAAACATATGTACATATATACATATGTGTGTACATGTGTAGTTCCTCTATGTAAAGGCCTTTTTCCTTTTCCTCTGTTTTTCTTTCTTTTTTTTTTTTGCGTTTTTGACCAAGCCAGAATGCTAATGAATCGCAGTGGCGCGGGTCTGGGCGGCTGGCTATATCTGTACAGAGCCATGCGACTATATATCGTGGCCGAGGAGTACCCAGCAGGCCGTGGGAAATCTGATGAAAAACAAATAAACAATCAGAAGCAAGGCAAAATGAAATGTCACACAATGAAACAAAGGCGGTAGGCCCCCCCTTCGGGGGAAGGGTGAGTAGGGAGAACAACAGCCACAAATAAATGACAAAACAATGACACAAACGGAGGATTGAAAAGCAGGCCTCAGAGTGGGCTTTGCTGCATGAATTTAGAGTCCCGAATTGGACTGTAACTAGCCTGGGGATTAAACCAACAAAAAATTCGAGGTTAGATTAAAATCAACAGAAAATCAGGCAACTATTTTTCGGAATCAACAGTTTGTATAACCTTGCAGCCTGATTAAATTAGTGGGCCAAAGTTCAAGTTCAAGTATGCGAAAACCAGCATAAAATAAAATTATTATTATTATTATTTTTTTTTAATATAAAAGATGTTGATCAATTACCACTTTTAATATTAATTTTTTTGTTCCACTTTTGTATACCCTGTAATATTATAATTTTATTCAGAAGTTTAGAAGCCAAACAAAAATCTATATTTATTTATGATAATTTGGTTTGGCAATTTAAAATGTTTATATATAATGCCTTAGCTAAATTATACAAAAGCCTTAACACCTCTTAAAATATTAAAAAAATATTCAGAAAATGGAAATAAAACATCCTGCAAGGCCATACTCAGATGTGTATGATGGAAACTCGTTTTCCTATAATTAGTGAATAACGGAATACAAGTGTAAAGGTTCATTGGACAGTGAAATAGGTGGAAACACTAGTATTTAAATTGATTGTGCTTGGTTTGGAAACACATTTCACGCAGAAGAAAGCTAGGAAAATGAGAACCCTGCTAACTCTGTAAAGGCGATGGACTTTGGTATTTTAATATTAAGTAGTTGTCACTGCATACGTACTATGCATTATAATACCTGCTATTTTCTATTTATAGTAAAGCCCCAGTGAAGTACGTTCAGACCTTCCAGCCCATTTAAATTATTTTTTACACCCCCCAAACGAATTCCTAGCTCTGTGTGGCATTTGAAATTATAGTTCTACATATTTGCTCATCGAGTTATCGTGATTGATTTGAATCCTTTGGAAGCGGGCTGGCCGCTGAGACACACGTTTATTTACAATGCCACAATCACCAGTTCGAGTGGCTGCCCCCGCGGTGGGAAGGGGATAATGGGGCTTACGGCGGGCTTTCGAGGCCGGGAATGGTGACTCAGATCGCCTTATTCGCAAAGCCGCAGCCAAAACGAGGGCTCATGTAATTATAAATGCCATTTTGCGTCGGTTTTGTTTAGCATGAAGAGATAAGAGCAGTTGTGTGCGGCACAGAGCGGGGGTAAGGCCGACAAGAGTGGGTTAAGGGGTTCGGCGGCGGAGGGTTAACGTGGGACATGCATATTTATCATTTATGTAGGCACAAATTTGTGTCTGTCTCATGAATGACACGAAAAAGGCAATTTAAGCAAACACACACACAAATACGGCCAGAGTTTCCCCATAAACAAGGGCCCGCCGTGGGGAGAAGGGAAAGGGAAGGGTGATGGTCGAGCGGTGGGGGCTGACATCTTAGCCGCAGGCATTTTGAAAATTTAACACACACTCGGAGCAGAAAGAGCAACTGCCACGTTGAAAATACTCGACCTGCTGCTGCTCCTTGTTGGTTTTTATACCCAAAACTAAATTCTAAAAGCATTACTGCGTTAGGTTTTTAACCCTTAACAAACTGCAAACCAAATTTAAAATTACCTTTTTTTTAATTTTAACAATTTTTCAAATAAGTTTTTTTTATTCAAAACATGGCATATGACTTTTCAAATTTGCAATTTATAATTTCAAAACCTGGCTAGATGGATTCTCCCATTATTTAGTTAGCTTCATTTCTTGTTTGGTACTAAACTTCAATAATTTGAACTTCTAAATATAACAAGTTAATAAATAATACAATTAAAATAGTGTCCTGTGCCCGAATGTATAGGATTGTGTAGTTTTGTGCCCTGTGCTGTATATTGAAAGCACAAAGCCTCGACGCGCCACTTGACTTACTTATCTTCTTCGCTAGCAGTAGCACTCCCAGCAACACATACCCTTTGCTGGCTACGCGTAATGGGCGTAATGAAAACAGAGCACCCGCACTGTCAACAGGCAAGAGCCAAGAGCCAAGAGTCAGCTACAGCAACCAAATAGAATACAACAAACGTATGAGGGCAACAATTGCTGGCTCTTATCATTGGCAACAAAAATTGAGCCAAAAAGCGTATATATATTCAATATAAGTTCAAGTTAGTAGCGGGCTGACTGAGGTCTGGGGCTCTCAAGTTGGGCGACCCTTTCTACGACGGAAATGCGGGGGAGAGGCGGGGAAAAGCCATTGACCCAAAGCAGCAAATGACATGCCGGCACCTACACATAGGCAACCACACTCACTGCATCTTATCAGCCAGGGGCCATGTGCGTGTGGAAATAGAGCTTGTTGCTTCGCACAGTGGATCAAAGCTATGAACATAGTCCTGAATCGGAAATATACTTCCGTTCCCTAAAAAAATATCCTTTTCATAGAACGTGAAGCGTCTCTTTTGGATTTGGCTTTCTTTAATCATTTGAAAGGGTTTTGCTTTGCCTTAATGCTACCTCTATCTTTGAAGCTTAGTTAAATATATTTGTATTCATATCAAGTATTAGAATAATCAGGCTGGGATTACGGAATTGTGCCCGAGGTGATTAAAGCTACTGCCAAGGTTGGAGTTGATGCTAAAGCTGGCACGCAGCTTAGTTTTCTTTCTTTTTTGTTGAACCTAACTCCAGGAAGAAACCTTTTTATGGAACCTCAAGACACAGAGGGCGGGAAAAGTTGTCCTTTGTTATATATTTTCTCTTCTTGCTTGGCATTATTTCTTCCCTTTTTTCATTTTTTTTTTTTTTTTTTTGCAAAGTTGTCGTTCTAGTTTTCCGTTTCCTTTCGCGTTAGTTTTGCTGCCTGTCAGTTTGCAAGGCTTCGGCTGTTCGACTTCATCTTTATGCCTGCAACAGATTCAGCCCTAGAAATAACAACACGACAAGGACAAGCTACGACGACCATAATTTGTGGGGATTTTTATAGACAAGAGAGCGTCGTGGTAGTAACTTATAGCCGGCCTCTTATGCGAATGGATACACACATATTGTACTAATGAGACAATTTCCATTGGTCCCCCGGGTGGCTTGAGCCTTATCCCCTAATGAACTGTCCTCCGACCTGTTGCTATTCTGCGAGCCCCCGGCCCCTGAGTTACGGTCTTTCGCCATTCAAGGGCGTTACATTGTTGTCGTTTCAATAAGCGCTCGGTAGAAGGGGCATTGGATTCAGCCTAGTAGAGCCCTATCGAAATCCTGGTTAAAATTAAACGATTTTAAATGGCGAGACACCAATTAGTCAGAAGAGCAGTGCTTACACATCTTGAATATGCCCAGAAGTCGCGCTTAGTTGGGTCAATCCTTTCCTTATCCCGTGATTCGGATATCGAAGTTTGGAACTTGGAGTGCTGGTCCCATATCCGAATACATCTTCTTCCTCTGAGTGGGTCTGGTTCAGCCAAAAAAAAATACAAGGTTCAGCCTGATCAGCAGCAGAAGCTTGATTGGATCTGATGAGCCATAAAGCGAACTATATATAACTAAATATGCCGATTAAGCAAGCAGGGAGGTGAAAGACCGTGACATTGATGACTAATCGTATTCGGGTGCAGTCGGCAGTTTGGCCATGACAATGGATATACACTGGCAGCCAATACAGCGGTTTATCTTTTGCGGAGAATAAATATTTTATCGCATTATCGATTGCGATTACTCAGTTAATTCAACACACACACATAGACACACAGCCTGATGCATGCCAGAGGCCTCCCTCGGTTCGGCTCGCCGCTAAATTCCAAAATTCCAAAAAACAGAATCCCGGCCAAGCAGGCGACAGGCAGGCAGCTGCGACAAGTGCGATAACGAGTCAGCCAATAATGGCATAATAATAAATCATTCCTCGGGGACACACACATATAAACGCACGCATATAGCAATTGCAGCTAAGCAAAGTTTGCACATAAAATGCCGAGCGAGGGAATACTATAATTTACGATTCGATACCACCAAATATCACAGAGCAACGAATACCGAAAGAAAAAAACAAAACAAAAAAAAAACTTCATTGAATTAATTATGACAAGCGATGAGTTTATTTATGATCAATGTAGATTACCAATGAGCTGTCGTCGCTGCTGAATCGAAACGGATCGGCTCGGGTAGGATCGACGGAGGGACCTGGGTCAGGTACTTAAATCGGGCAAACATCTTGGGTCACACTCTCTCACTTTAAGATAATATAGTACGAATATGGATTTGAAGTTTCTAATTGAAATATTTCAATTTAAACGCACTGCCAATGCACAATTTCTATTTGTTAATTAGAAATCGCATGTATACAACATTTGATGTGTGGAAAAAAGCTCAAAACTCAAAACAAATTATTTGGCTGCCTTTTTTTTAAGGCAGTTGAGAAGACCATTTGACTCGCAATCTCTTAAATTTTAAAAATTAGGTTTCCTTGCTCAAAGCACACTTAAAAACACAACCACAATGTTCGCAACAAACAAAAAAAAAAACATTTCTGTTGTTCTCACTGGACGAGAAGAATTCTGCGAGTCCGGCGCTATACCTCCGATGTCTGAGAGTGGACTGTTGCTGCGTCTGCTTCCGTCGGACTCAGATTCGGTTTCGGTTGATAAGGATTACTGGGAGAGCTGGTCAGCGTCAACACGAAGCATCGAGTTCCCGGGAAAAACTGACAGCGTTCCGCTGTTACACTTGATGCATGCCCCGAAATCGCAGAGCCGAATACCAAAGCCGAAACGATCCGAACCCGAATCCGCCCAGCAGAAGTGTGCCAAGGTAAAAGAGGGTTTCGATGGTCTGGGGTTGCTTTTTCGGCGCCCTTTTTGGCGATTTTTCGGATGAGAATGGGGGGCGGCTGTGGAAAAGCGCCACAAGTGCATGGCGAAAACCGAAGGAAAACGAAAGTCACGAGCCCAGCAAGGCGCTCCCTGCCACCGGAAAATTCGGAGGAAATGCGGTGGGAAGCTTTGGCGCTGAATGCGCACTCAGCGAAGCTTTGCCGCCGCTTTCCCACAGCCTAACCAGAGCTTTCTCCCTCGCAGCTTCAACCGAGGTGCAACAATCCCTGGCTCCGGCAGATACAGATGGAGCAAGATACATTTGAATGGTGCGGAAAGGTTAACTGCAAGCTACATATGATGGATGGCCACATATTAGGTTGCAAGGAGGGGCACAGAGTATAATAAATGGGCGTATTTTCGGGAAATAGGTGGTAATTATTTAAGTTAGACAAAAACAAAAAACGCACCGAAAGTAACACAGGAGCACATTTATGCGAACTATGGATGGTTAATAAATTATAAATAAAAATGTGATAGATACAAATGTGTGATAATTGACATTATCGATATTATCTTAATTTCTTTCCATAGCGCCACTAACACAGAGATTGACATACGAAACCGCGCTGAAAATCATGATGGTCACAACACCAGAGAGGTGCTAAGCCAGTGACCCTATTACCCAAATCAGATATCTGATCTGGCATATGTAATCCGATTCCAGGATCCCAGCACACATAGTCATAAAACTGTTAAAATTAGCTGCAAAACATGTGGGCTTGCATCAGTCCTCTCCTGCTGCAGGTTTCTAGTTGCAAGTAAACAAATACAAGTAATTGCGAAACGCTTAAATATTATAAGAAAACTTAATACAGAGTATTGCGGATTCACTATTTCACAAGTTAATAAACTGAAAAATATGTATATTCTGTAGCAATTGGTGGACTGTTCACGTGAAAGTTTCTGTAAGCCTATTTTCTGATAGCGCCTCATGTTCGAGGGATAAGCTTTCTACCATTTCGCCATTGTAATAAGAGGCTTGCTTCGGGCCGCTCTTCGGACCTGAAGGATACGGAAATAATTGCCACCTGCCAAGGACAAGCGATGCGAGAGGCTGGAAAAGATTCGAATTGAGGCCGAAACAAAAGTTGCAGAATACTGCGTCAAGTGGAGCACTTATTACAACCGCCCTCCGCCGAATCGTCTTGTGCCCCAATTTCGTTCCCCCGGCATCTCGCTCGCCTTTGTCTTTGGTCTGTAGCCACACAAGAGAGATCGACGAAAGTTTCCCGCTCACTTTAATATTGCGGTTGCATTTTCCAGCAGTATGGGGTAGAAATGTACTGTAAACTGTGGCTACGATTGGGTGGGCAAAATAGGTAACCGGTGGCCACATCTGAGAACAGGACCGTAAGCATCTGACAGCATGCCAAGCTCATGAATAATAATAATAAAAGAAATACTGAAGCTGCCATTGATCAAGAATCTTTTGAAACAAATTTTCATGAAGAGCAACCAAATTTCGGATTTGTCATGTCCTGCATTTTTTTTATTCATTACAATTTTCTAAAATTGAAAATTACGAAAATATTGCGCAGATTTGTTTATTATTAGTTTTCCTAATTGAAACTAAAGCAGTTTGTGTTAAGATATGATCGATTTCCTGGTCCAATTTCAAACTGCAAGGGTATGCAGTGGATCTGGAGCAGGAATCGCCGCAGTCGCAGCCACCTGATGTGTATTAATGCTGTGCGGGTGCCACATGCCAGATGGAAACAGTTCAATCATAATAAACTCCCAGTCAATTTTTAATGATACAAAAAAAAAAGACAAATCGTCCGCACCCCGACACCCATTCCCTCTTTGTGGTTCAAAGACCCCGTAAATCGATATAAATTGTTGCATGTGCTTGGGCGGTCTGACTTTGCGTTGGCTCTTATTTTGATTCTTTTTCATTATTCTTTTCTGCGTTCGGCAAGTGTGAAACTGTTTCGCAGCTCGTTATAATGGCATCCAAAATTTGTTGTTCAATCAGCTTAGTTTTATGTTTGTAAATTGAAATTGACGTTAATGTGCGACGAGGGAAGGAAATGGAGATTTCGCAGAGCTTAGTTTTTCAAGAGTTTTTTGTGTTAGAACTATTTAAAATATTTCTATTCCTACAAGCTTAGCTTTAAATAAAACCAAGGTTTAGGCTTTCTGACAACCATTTAAATGAATCAATAAATACGTAACTACTCAACACACGCCTAGGAACTGCCATTATGCTTCCTTCCTCGCGTCCTTCAGAAATTATCTCTCCCAAACGATTCAATTGCCCCACCGTGGATGGACTGTAACTGGACTGGACTGTGATCCTGTTGTGATTTAAATGGTCTCGACTGAGCCCTGAATTATTAACGACGTCGTCGGATTACGGCCAACCCATACATACACATATCTCTAGCCGCTACCTTGTTGGCGCACATAAAAATTTTAATTTCGGCTCGTTAGCCACGGCGTATACGCAACAAGCTGAAAGCCGAGGGCCTGATCAGAATGAAAAAGTAAGTATACGTATGTATGTATGTGTTCATGTGTACATGTTCTCAAATATAAATATATAAAAATGAGGGAAAAAATAAAAGCGTGCATAAAACTTTACGCCCAATTGATTTCGATTTCGTTTTAATGAATTTTGCGGGCTCGGCGCAATTTCGGGGCCAAGCCAGGTGGATTTGCAGCCCGTGGTCTCTCTTCCTTCTGTCTCCCTCTCGCGCTCACCTTGCAGCTCGTATATAAATATGTAGTTTGCTTCCAGGTGTTTATTTATGCCACTGCCGCCTTGGCACAAACGTTCAATTAAAATTTCAATTATCAGCTGGCAAACAGAAGAGTGGTGAGGAAAGAAAGCGGAAATACCCAGAAACCAGAAAAGGTAACCCTTAATTAATTAGGATTTTTAAGACGACGGACTATTCATAACTTCATTCGCGTTTTGGCTTTAATATAGTAGAATGTTGAACAACCCTTTCTCGACGAGGCTATAATAAATAGAATAATAGAAAGAACAAGTTTGCCCGACTGGCTGCTGGCTGGATAATAAGTTGAAATTTCAGAGCAATAATTAAAAGTCCTACTGTTACCCATTTTCAAGGGCCTTGCCTCGTGTCCGTAATGACGAAGATCGTATGCTGTCGAGGTAGGAGTGGGCGGAGTATCCACGGAGTCAAGTTCGCTTTTAGCTTGGGCATAGAACTTCACCAAAGTTTGGCCACTGTACGACCATTTACTGAGTTGTTTTTAACCGCATTCCATGTTAAAATCAATAAAATCAAGAATATAAAGCAAGCGGCCTATATCATATGTACACATTTGTATATATTTATGTATGAACACATATATTTATGTGGCGCTCTCGTTATTTATCTTTGCAGACGGGACTGGATATGTGCTGTCAGAGGAGGCCCTCTGTAGTGGCAAGGCTGATCGGATAGATAAATAAATATTGGCCACACCTTCATCTATTTTTATACATACATACATATATTATTTAAATATTTCATACCCTTTCGGATTATTTGAAATCATTCACTAAATGAAACATTTGCCTTTTGCCAAGAACTGTTGGCCAAATGGCAAAACAAAACTCATGGCAAAGCCCGCATCTGGTTGCGGTTTATCATTTGGTCCAGCTTCTCATGCATCCGCATCCTCTGGGAAGCATGGGATGGGGCGGTGCAATTGTGACGCGTACGAAGCTCTGATAAGCACTCGGGAGCGCCGAGCCAGCGGCAGCTGGAAAGTATGCAGGCACAATTCGTTTATCAATTTCTGGGTAGCAAAGCGGACAGTGGTGTGCCAGTGTGTGCGTCTGTGTACATGAACCTGTGTATCGCGGTCGTTCATGGCTTTTGCTCCTGTAATTGCATTTTAATTTGCAACAAATTCAATTTTAGTCGCAAACATTTAATATAGTTGATGTGCAGGCAACCGTGAGCCACAGTGTGAAACTGCTGTGCGTTCGTGTAGATTTGGACTTGCGTGCCCTTTATGCAGATACTACATCTGCCTTTTTTAAATTTTAAAATATAAATTTATAAATTTATTAAAATCAAGCGTCTTTTATAGCCTCAGAAAATTAAAAAAAAAAAAAACGGAAACGGATAGTTCCTTAGGGAATCAAAAAATTGATACATTTTATCTATCCTCGTCGTCTGTGCATTAAAAAATTCGAAAATAAATCTAATAATAGAGACGATAGCTTCCATTTTCCATATTCCCTTACAGGATGTAGCCTCTAATTGGCCAGCTCGGTTTGCAGGGGATGCAGAAATCGGATGATTCATGAGCCCGCTTTACGAATGACTTGGAAAAGTGCACTGTGACCATTTTAGGGTCACACAATCCAGTCGGGTCAGAGAGCGACGTGTATATAAGCACATCAATAAGCATAAAGTCCAGGTAAAGAACGCACATGAAGTCAGGATATGAGGCAGTCGGGTAAATCCAATTTAAAAGCAATTCAATTCAAGGCTACTCATCATTTCCCATGGACTTTCTCTGGGTCCTTCACCGAGTACCCGTCTCCTTTCATTCCTTGTGTTCCTATCTACCCGTGCCCAGCATCAGCTCTCATCTCACAATAACATTGCTGTCTGCTTTTGGCCCTGGCTTATTATTGATGGTAATGAAAATTTGAAGATGGCCAGCAGACCTTGTCGGCGACTCTGCACAGTCTCCTGCTCCTGCTCGTTTCTGCTCCTACTTTTGCTTTCCTGGCCATGCAAATGATAATGACAATGACGATGATTGATTGATGTGTTCTTTTTGGTGTTCGCCTCGGTCATCGGTTTAGCTTTGGCTTATTCTGCGCATATGTCTGTGGGTCCGCTGTTTCTCTAAGAAGTCAGTAAATAAGTGCGAACTGCCTGGCACCGCCGAAAATTCAAATGAAGCGCCAAGTGGTTTTTCTTTCTGACTCCACTCGCTTCTAAGAGCTCCCTGGGGTTGAGTGGTTTCGCTTGTTGAAGGTTGGTTAGTACATACAAGTCTTATACTGCCTTATGCATGTATTTATGAGCGGATTCTTAATAACTCTTTCAACTTTACAAAGGTTGCTGAAGCTAACATACACTCGCACACGTGACCCAAAGCCTCGGCCGGTTGAGTTCGAGATGTGCGGCAACAGGCTCGAGAGCAATTTCATTTGATTGTTACGAAAATTAAGTTTCCCAAAAACAGGACCTTCTTGGTTGAGCTTCGAAAGTTTGCTGGAAGGAGGCGGCTTTTTGATGCAGAAGTTTTTGGGGGCCAACGAAGCAACAAGATATGATTTCCCCCCGTAGTGATGAGATCCTGTAACTTTAAGGTACAATAACTGGTGTAAATATAAAAAATACAACAAAAAAAAATAAAGAAATAAAATAAATAAATCTGCACTGCACGTAATTAAGTAATTTCTTAGGCGTTCCTATGCTAGCTTTATAATATTAACTTATAGGGTCGGAAAAGGTTCTCCACTTAATAAAATGATAATATCCTGCAGGGCTAAAAAAAAGAAAATAACATACTTTTGACGAACCCATTGTGAATATTTAAGCACAATTTTAGAGAACACTTTACTTTGTGGTTCTTTGCAGTAAGAACTTGACAAGCCTGGTTTAATTAGGTTGAGTCAATTGAAATGCCTTCAGGTCGTTTGAGCTCTTCTTGTGTTGACTTGGCACCACATTCCCTTTCAAGGAATTTCGAAATCTAAATGCAAATGCAATTTTCGGATAATTCCATTTGTTTGCGTCACGGACTTGAGCTCAAACTTTCCAAGAAAACTCGGAATCCGGATTCCGGAAGGTGAAAATGTGGGCCATGGGGGTCGTGATTAAATGCCAATGGCCAATCACCAGTCCTTCTCCGTCTCTGTGTTTAGCCTGCCCACATTGCCTTTGTCACCACGCATTCCCCTGCATTCATGGCCGCAGGATATACGCCTTGACGAAGGATGGAAGGAAGAGCAAAAAATGTCACCAAACAGGGAATGGAGGGAGGAAGCAAATCAGGACGAAAACAGTTTTTTAATTCCTGACATTTGGCGTTGGTATTTCCACATTGAAAAAAGTTAAAGAGCCGTTCCAAAAAAACCGAAAATTTTATAATCGAAAAAAAAGTATACAAAGTATTTCAGTAATTGCTATATTTCCGTATTGGTTCTCCGAATAATGTTTCAAATTTAGGCCCTTGAGGAATAGTTTCAGATGTTGGTTTTGCGTTAAAATCTCTGAAGAAAAACGAATAATTTTATTTATTTTATGTACCACTTCTACCGCATTTTGTTTGTGTTCTTTTCGACTTTAATGAGCCTCGATTATTGTTCTCTTTTCTGGCCACACTTTGGTGAATAAGCAAATTGTTTAGGGATATACACATTAATTCCAAATATATATATATTTATTTGCGGCAACCCCTGTACACAAAGTGATTCCAAAGAGAAAGTGGCAATGAAAGTGATGTTTGTCTAGGCGTTGCTGGCGATTTAATTTGAATGCCAAGTTTAATGAGGGACAATCCTCCCAATGCCGGACTTCAAGTGCCCGAAATGGCTCCAATGAAGTGGGAGTGGGAATGGGTTTCCTTGAAACGGAAGGCGGTTCTCAATAAGTTGCCATGATTCAGCTGCAGCCACAGCTGGTGAGTGCGAGTGCGAGAGTGAGTGCCGGGTTCATCATCTTAGCATCCCAGCCCCAACCCCAGCCCCAGACCCAGATATAAAACCCAACATCAAGCCCAGCAGAAAACTCTCAACACAAACAGACCGAGGAAAAAAGGAAAGAAAGGAGCCTCCGGTTTATGGCCGTTATATCATGAATCGCATAATTGTAACTGTTCGAGTATTTTAATTTGTATATTTAACTTAAAGCTTCAAATATATTGGACACTTTTTCATTGTTTCCCATAGGCTTTAAATGTTCCTTAATGTTTAATGTTTGGCGACAATGCTTTTTCTTCCTTGAACTTTTCTTTGACAGCGCATAAACTAAAGGTTTCCCTTGGCTAGCGTCTGCATTTGCGCCTTGGTCTCAAGACGGGCCCAAACAATTTGTCGTTGTCCTGTGTTGCCCGGAGTTGGCAGTGAATGCTGTTGCTGCTGCTTTTGCTATCCCGTCAGCTGCTTTTCCGCTTCTGTCCATTCGCTTTCCTTCCCGCTTCTCCACGATGGGGCAATCGATTTTCCTGGGGCTTAAGTCGAGTAAAACTCAACCTTAAAAATGCGCTTAAGTTTTATTGTATTCCAATCTCATTAACTTCTTTTATTATTATTTGTGTTTTGATCTCCCCGTGCCCCAGCTCTCGGCCTCTCTGACCATTCTCATCCCGTTTTATCCTTTGTCCTGTGGCCCAATTTACGCGCCTTTAACTTTCCCCGCTTTGACTGCGAGTGACGTGCGAGTATGTAGGCAATATTGTGAATTTCTTCCTTTGACCTTGGCAGTGTGTGTGTGCGTGCAAAAAAAATAAATAAAATAAAGCAATATCCTTCAGTTATTTGACATTTTGAGCCTACACTAATGAGGCCTATACCCAGATGTTTCGGTGCAAGGAAAATGTGCGGATATGGTATATCGGGGCATATTTGTTAGTGTCTTATGATTAATGAGCGTTTCAGTGGTCGTGACCAGTCAGAATCGAATTGATTATTTTAATCAGATATTCTTGAGTTTTGATTTGAGCTCCAGCGAAATTTGCCTTTGCCTTTGAGAATGATTTTCGCACATTTCGTTTTTTCCATGAGTCTAAGTAATATACGAAAGTCACACGCTAATACTAGCTCACTATTTTTTTACTATTTTATATAAATAAATATAGCAAACGCATATTCCACAGTATCTTCGTACCATTGATTATGTATAAATGATGTCCGTTGCTCTTCGTTCGGGGATCCTGCTTCAAGTTCCTGACATCATTAATGTTACAGCTTCCTCTTTTCGTCCTCAGGAGATGGGAAGGAAAATTGGAACATCGACAAATCGGAAACAGAGAAAGAGGGGGGATTACATATTGTCAGCTGTGTCAGCTAACTGTTGAGACACACACCCAGCCCCCGGCCCAACACCATCTTCCTGGCTCAGTGGCGTTTGCCTTATGTTGCATTTTGCATGTTGTACTTCAATTTGCATAATCTTAATCTTTTGCACTCTCCAGGGATTATCAGGCACAAGCCGGAGACAGAGAAGAGGAGAGAAAAGACGGAGATGGAGACTGAGGCAGAGGCAGATAGGGAGAAAGAGAACCTAAAGAGACTTACAGAGGGATACAAAGGCCAGTGACTCCCACAGAATCAACTGGCTTAAGTCCATTGAATTTGGGGCTCGGATAATGCTTCGTTTTTCACCTCGTCCAGCTGCCATCTGCATATCATCTTCCATTTGCATCCATCTAATTTGCAACAAGCCAGACGACGATCCCAAAAGTTAAGCCCCGAATCCTGTAACCGCAAATTGAGAGGAACGACAAGGGAGCGACTTCTCTGGGAGCTTCCTCAATTGCAGTTACAAAGATGGGTCTTAAATGCAAAGCTTTCGCTTTGAATTTGAAGAGCAATTGTTCTTTGTGTACTTTTCATCTAGTTGTATTGGGTTCACAGTTGAAGTGAGTCCTTTCCCTGCAGTTTCATCTATGAATGGAGTGGCATTTGGCCGCCAGTAAAAGGCATGTGGGGGACATCAAAGGCAGTTCGCCGATGAGGGCTCATTTCGACCGGGAATGCGGACGGAAGTGGATGATAAGGATGCGATGCCTGAGTCTTGTCAGCTACTGCCACCCTATCGGCTCTCTGCAGCGAGTAAAATCCCTTAATTAATGGGCTGGCAACAAAGTCAGGATCTGAGTTGGCAGTTAGTAGGGCGGTGCAGGAAGCAGTAAACAAGAGGACAGGATTAGGCACAATCCATAGCAGACAAAGCGCCCACGCTTGTTCAATATTTAGACACGCCAGACTCATTGTTTTCCCTATTCCCTTCCTGCCACGATTTTCCCGATTTTCCACCCTTTTCGATTTTCCTATGAACTTTCAGCTGGATGGGCGGCGCTGGTTGCATTCGAAAATTTACTGAGCCATGCTCTTTGTTGGTTTTCAATCAAGACTTTGTTTATCAATGTTTTGCTGGTAACAAAAGCTAATGGCTAATATCAAGCTGGCAGCCTGATGGTCCGCAAACCCTTTTCCCTGGATATTGCCAATGCCAAGTCGAAAGGCGACTCAGAATGAGCCCCTTGTGGCATGTCATAGAGTAAGAAGAAACAGAGACAATCGAGTATAGAGCAAAGAATATGTATAATATTGTCACTATTATTAAAAGTAGTAAAGTTTAAAGTGAAATATGCTACAACAGGAAATGAAGTCAACTTCGGGAAGTCAGTGCAACACGTATGTATGTATTTTGTGTAGCACACTTTCTGGGGCAGTTTTTTAAAACGATTCATCAAGGCAGCCAGTAATTTAATCAAGCCTGAGCGATAGTCTTGTACTGAATATAGTTACAGATCTGGTAGATATTTGTTTGGCAATAATTTAGCTTACCGAGAAACATCTACTATCTTATACTATTTTGATGTTCGCCCTGCACTGGCCATAAAATCAATGCAAAGTTGTGAAAAAGTTGAGCTCAGAATATCCGTTAACGCCCAGTGGATCCAGCCTAGGCGTATCTCGAGGTGTATACATAACTGTGGATGTTCCTATTTTGTGTGTGTGCGTGGTTGCGTGGCCGCCGCTCGCGGTGGCATTACTCAGCTTTCAAATCACAGTGGTATTTAATGGCACCCACGCACACAAACAGAATACGAACATCCACCGTTACCAGAAGCAGGCATCAGAGCGCCAGAGGACACAGACACAGATACAGCAGCTGCGCTTAATGTCCTGTATTGCTTAAGAGGGGCGTGGTGCCTAGAGAGGGGGTATAATTATTCCGACGACGAAACAAATGAATGAAATATTGTCAAATTAAATGTAAAATAGAAACTTCGGTGTGTTTTTTAATGACACTTTTTCTAATGACACAGTTTTGGCTGCTTCTATACACTCTGTAGTACCCTGTAGCTGTGCTAGTTCTATTAGTTCGTGGCTTCGAGCCATTTTTATTATAAAAGAGCACCTCCTTATTGGAGCCATAAAAGTGGCCCTGAAATTTCTCGAGTGTGGTATTGGCTTGATTGCTCGGCGGCTCCGATACAGAAGGTGTCATAACAACGATCTAATCCCTCACTTACGCTCTATTAGTGCTAATAACTTGATGAAGTTAGATACACACATGTGTACAGGGGGTGTGTTGTGAGGTGTGAGGTAAGTGTGAGTGCACAGTTGACATTTGCATGCCGGAATATGCGGAGCATGGAACGGGGAGTGGGAAATACTAGCAGCACTGTGCACAAGTTCCAAAGCCAAACGCAAGTCGTGGCTTCCCCTACGGCTTTTGTCCACTGACATTTGAGTGTGTGCCGGATGACAGGGGAATGGCACTTGGAGGACACTAAGTGGAGAAGAATGTGCGCGGCGCACCTATGACTGCAGTACAGGGGCTTTGGCTTCAGCTTCTGGTACTTGCTTGTAATTATCGAGCTAATTTAATGAATGAAAGGCACCAGGGAAAGCTCTTCTTCGTTGGCTTAATTTCTGCCACAGATTAAATTTCCCCCCGAATGTTTCCATTGAAAGTCATAAAATGGGGCTGACTCTGAATTAACGATTGAAATTAAAGATGAAGCAAGTACAATGACAAGTTTATCCCAAATTACTTTATATAAACATTTACAGGATATTTTAGTTCTATTTTGTGGGATTGCAGCAGTTTTCTCTCATTTCAGTTGTTCCCCGCCCTCAATTGATTGCGCCACTTGCAACATTGGTTTCCCCACCAGACTTTCGAGCTTTTGCAAAGGGGTGTTTTCGGGGACGGGAGCATTGGCAGAAAAGTTACCATTACTTATTGGCCATCTTCAAAGTTGTGGCCGCGAGTTGCCTGGGGCATACTTTGTTAAATTGTTTTGCCCAAAAATGTTTTCTGCTGGTCCCTCTCTCACCCGCAGCACTTCCTGCAACTCTCTTCATTTTTTCTTCTGAGAGCTTTCTTTTATCTGCACTGCAACTACGTCTTGAACTGCACTTCAGAATGTTAGCTTGGCTGCTGGGTGGTCACCATTAATCAAGCGCCCAACGCTCGGTGACATACGCGGCGTATGATTAATATGCTGACTAAGGGACGAGCGGTTCGTTTTGGCAATTAGATTGCATTGCGTTCAGTCCCGAGGAGGAGATTTTCCTACGGGGCGAATAAGCAACAATGGGCTGGCATCAATCACAGAAAGCTCAGTTCCACTCAGTCCCGCTCAGCTCGAAGCAGGGCAGAGCCAACGCTGCGTATGCGTGATGCTAATAACATGCAATAAATTATTGGGGGCGTGCGATGCTGGCGACAGCAATTTGTAATCAGCGCCACCTTGCTTTCCAAACCCATTGATTTTTTATTAGTTATCAGGTGGGGTAACAGGAGGAATTGCGCCAGAGGAAACGGCCACTGCTCTGGGAATATATATGTAAATGGGCTCAAGAAAGCATATCTTAAGAACACCAAGAGTAAGTGGCTAATTACACATTAGCAGTTAGCCTCAATATCTGGCTATCCACTGGTTTTGCCTGCATCACAAAACTAAATCCCCGATTCAGAATTCCCTGTCAATGTTCAGAGTTCAGAGAGTATTCGATGGCACTTCAAAAACTCTTTGATTTGATATCGTCATGCGAAATGGCTTTAAAACACTGGAGGCTTCTTAAAGTGTTTAGTTCTAGTGAATGGTTAGGTCAGCAAGTCCGTGTTGTGTTTCTTTTCGGCTGAGCATGTTGCTAATGTCGGGACTAGACACGTGTCCAGTTCATCCGCCCCCATGTACTGAGTCACGCAGCTAGTTAAATCCCCTTACCACCATGGTGTTGATGGTAAAGAACGGGCAGGTAAAGGGGAGTCAGAAACGGAGGTAGAGATGAAGAGGGATAGCTTTGGTTCCCTCCACTTTCGAAGCCACCGAGGCGGCGACCTGGGCGTCCTCTTCTCCCTTGATCGATGATTTGCATTGATATGTTTGCACAGCGCTCAACGCGATTTATTTTTGAGTGTACGGCGGCCCTTTGTTCGCTGTGTGTGTGTGTGTGTGTTAGCATATTTATTTCCCCTCAAAGTAAACAGGGAAAACGCAAACGCAAATTGCACGTAGCCAAACAAACACAAGTCGAAAAAGCTAAAATTGCGAAAAGGAGCGAGTGAATTTCCAATCATCAGCCGAAGGAAGTGCCTCCCCCCTTTGCACCTACTACAAAGTCATGGCAATTTAGCATTTTTTTTTATCATTTACATTCAAATGCGATGCGGTGAGAGTCGTGAGATGGAGGGGCTTCCATTTTGGAGTGTCATATTTATTTACTCAAGGAACCAACCGACGTTCCGTCTTCGGAAAACAAATCCATGCTGATGCTGATGACACCAAACACAATGGGAATTTAAAAAGGCATTTGGCATGGGCAATTAGGCTCAACGGCAACGTTATAAAGTGCGCAATTAACTAGACGACAGTTAAGTCAATTGGCAATAATTGAAATTGGTAGATGGTAGCTTCTGAAGCCCAACAAAGTAGCCCAACGAAGGTTGTTTGGCTGGAGCTAAACTCAAAGGATTGGCCAAACTATTGGGGAATCATTTGCCTAGGTAACGGAAATGTGCCCGAAGTTAAAGAAATTATATTAAATTATGAACATTAATTTATTCTATGAAAAGTATGGTTAATCAAGAATTCTAATTCACGCAGCTCGATGCAGGAGTTTACCTGTTACTGATTCAATTAAAAGTCCCATAAAACTGCAATTTTTTGTACGCTTAATTCGAGTTCGGAGACTTTGGTTAAGAATGAGACGACTCCACCAATACCCAGATGCGAATTAATCAAGGCACTTGCCATACATACACCACAGGTCAAAATAATAAGTACACGAAGTGCCGAATTTTACATTATCAGAAAATGTTTTTCCTCGATTTAATGGAATCTTTTGGTTGTACATCCTGCTATTCCTGACACTTGCAGTTCCTGACAAACCGGTCGGGAAGAATCTGCATTGTCAATATTAGCGGAAACGGTTTTTAATCCACGTCCCTTTTGGCAAGCAAAGAATTTCCCTTCCTTTGGTAGCTTAACAGCCAGTGTCTTTTTTTAAGGACTAAAGTTTGACGAGGCTTGAAAGAAACCTTCACCTCGTGTACTTATTATTTTGACCAGTATTGTACATACATCGAACTTTAAGTCCATACATAAGCCGGCAAACAAAAAAGTTTACCCTAAGCGATATTTACAAAAGTTTTCAATACCCGTGGGTGGATTTGCTCAAATCCCTTGGCTCTTGCCGATTGCGCTTCATTACATTGTTAATTGAGAGTAATTGTATAGCAAAGTGATTTTGCCACATTAAAGGTGACCCCGACGAGGAAAGTTTTGATTTTTGTGAGGGCATAAGAAACGGGAGCACCCTTAAAAATATATAAAGATTACTCACGCACACACGTCGTTTTAGGGTGTAAGTTTGAGTGTGGGCCGTCGCCGGGCCTTCGAAAAGAGCAGACAAAGAAAAGGTCCTGTTTGGTCCGGTTGATGGTTCTCGGATTTTTAAGATTGGGGTCGGCATGCCCGCACGTGCAACGCCATTGAGCACAGGAACCTCGTAAAACGGCAACGGCAAACCCGCCCTGAAGAGACAATTTGGGATTAAACATACTGTCGTCACTGCCCCCACCACTTGAAGGAACTTCAACCTTTTGGCTGCCCGGTAACACCCGGATCTCGGAAGAGGGAAATGGGAACGGGACCCTGGGTACTCTGTGTTTGGTTTTGCATTTCGTAGTGGTAGTTGTGTCTCTACCAGTACCAGTACCAGTACCAGGTCACCCAGTTACCATTATCTTTGGCCACCTGCCCAGGGCCATTCGAGAGTTGCAATAAGAATGCTGGCGCCAGGGAGTTCGTTTCGCTATTTTTTCCCTTTCCTAAGGCCATGCTTTGGCTTTATATATTTTTTTATTTGGCCAGACCGCGAGACTTGGCCTGGTCCTTGTCCTTATTTTTGGATTGGTCCAGACTCCCTGGCGCCGTCACCAGTTCGTTGCACTTTCGATAATTTGTCGGTCGTGAAGGCCCACTGTCCTAGTCTCGCAGTTCGATTGCATTTCACCTGCAGCTAAGGCATTGCCAAAAAAAAAGGACGGAGAGCAGAAAGTGTGCACCCCTTATGCACACACGGGTTTTCTCCACATAAATGGTGCGGCATTTCCTCTCCGGAAAACTCATTCAGCGTAAACTTATCCAGCGCAAGCTCGTGCCCATTTGTTTGGCTTTAAGAGCTTCACTTTGGTTCCTGCCTAGGCTCAAATCCAAAGCTTTGCTGTCTGTAAACTTGTGAGAAACACCTATATGCAAACATTAAGCCAAGGTTTGCTACCAACAAACTCTAAAGTTTCACTGTTTTTATATGAGAATTTGTTGGATCGAAGATAACCAAAACTAAGACAAAAATGCAGATGCATTAAAAGTTGTCTATGAAAAACTTTAAAACCCAGCAAAAAGAAAGAACGAGGAATAAACGTATACTTTTAAATTTAATAAGATGCACAGTAAAGCGAAGAAACCAATCGAAAGAAATTTAAAAACTACAGTTAAAATAATAATATTGTAGAGAAAACTGTCTATGCATTAATTGTACATAGTTTCCCATTAGTTTTTCTTTTCATTTGACCAAAAATAGATTCTTAATAACAATTTTTTTTCCAATTTTAACCTGCCTTTCTTATTTAAATAAGTTTTAAGTTTGTGGTTTTGAAAAACTTAATGGCAAATTACAGGCAATTATCAAATGTTTACCTGAAGACAGGTACCACATAGCTAGTACTATTGGCCGCAGGTTATATAATCGCCACGAAGAGCACCCACGGAACATGTATAAAATCCACATGGGAGTCGACAGCCGATTCATGTGGCCAACGAGACAGGTTGCCCCATTAGCCGATAGCTTCGTGGATGAAGCAATGAACCAGTGAACCCGGCTAACCCGGCTTCAGCTGAAAGGGGCTGGGATTCCGATTGCTATTGCGGTGTCATCATCGAGGTAGCATGCAAGCCGTTTAGACAACTCTCGCAAAATACTAGGGATAATTCACAGAGCATCATTCACATGACTACTTGATATCCCTTAAAGCATGAATTTCAGGGAATTATGTAAGGAATGTAGCACTTATTAGGCTAAAATAAATGCTTTTAAGTAAGGATGTGGATGAGTACCGATGTGGATGTTATAAATTTAAATAGGTTATCACAATGGATATACCATTTTGGATAGAGACGATCGTAATACAGAATGTACATATTTCGTTTCTAAAACTCTGCCTGTAACTGTAAATTGTAAAGTAAATATTCAGGCACGAACGTATCGTTTGATTAAAGCGCCAAACAAATTAATGCTGCAAATTTGGCAGAAAAAAACGGAGGTCCGAATAGCCAAGGAACACGAGGCCCAAGCCAAAGAGTAGCGCTTTACCACTCGTCTGCACCGGGTACTGACCAAAATAAGCCTGCCGAGAGTCATTTATGGCTTAGTCAGCGATCTCCGGGGGGAACCTAATATATTTGCATGCGATCATGCCAATTGCACAGTGGGGAAAACTTCTGTAAAGAATGGCCAGGAAACACGCGTTAATTTATGCGTGGCAGTCAGGTGAGGCTTTAGCCAAAAGCTATCACTTTCTGTTTCTGAAGCCCATACATAACTACATATTTCCACATAGACTATATGATGCAAAAAGAAAATATGTATGATGCATTCAGTATTGAACTTTCATTTTCTTTTTCCCATTCCATTACGGCAAACTATTCCTGAGAAGTGTTTGTTTTTAAGTTCTTATTCGCCTGAGTCCATTATAAATTGCGATCCACTGTGCTGGACCTGCATCGCTGGGTAATTGCACTTTGTCCAGTGAACGGACCAACACTTCTATGATCATTGTCCAGTGGCTGGAACAGGTTCTGGTGTTTAATTATTTTCATAGTTTCACGAAACGTTTCTTGGTATGTTTTGTATCTTAGGTTTTCCCTTTCACGGCTTTTGAATGCTTTACTTTCTTCCCGTCTGCTATTTGAAATAAGCTAAATTCCTTTGCGTTTCCGAATTTTCGAAATCGAGTGGCTTTGCCTATACTGTCAGTATGTTTGCTAGTTAGCCTCCAGTCACAGGGAAAAATTTCAGAAGTAAATTCGTCGTCTGTGAACACACAAAGACACACCAGAAAAATCGGAAAAAATTCCACCAGAAATCTTAACAAAATTTCTGTGATTCGATTTCGTTCCGACAAAAATTTCCTTTCGGCCCTAACCAAATAGAAACGAATTTGCAGTTATTTTCCGTCGAGTGTCGAGTGTGTTTGTTGAATTCAAATCGCGTTTAGCGCTTCTCGTGTTCCAGGTAAGCCACTGTTTTCCATAGCCGAGATCATTGATCAAGACAATTGGTTTAAACCATTATTTTCTACGTCCTCTAGCAGCTGACTGGCCCTTTTGGAACAATATGTGCGCCTGTGGCTCGTCGCTCTCCAATACCAAGTGATAGCATACAGATAGCCCCGATCCGGCCCAGACTTCCCAGACAGATCCCGCAGCAGACAGCCCACTGCAGACAGCCCGCTCCAGACAGATCCCAACTAAAGTAACCGCCTAGTCGACATGGGTAAGAAGGGAAAAGGCAAAAAGGGAAAAAAGGGTAAGAAGTCTGTGATTGCGCCGCCGGTAGAGGCACCACCGTGTCCACCATGTCCAGAGCTGCCAAAGCAGATGCAACCACTGGACGTGTGCCCAGAGTCTGCTGGTCCGCATGATGTGCACCGGGCGCAGCCAAACCATTATCCGGCCCTGCTTCGCATTCCGGAGACGATGGCGGTGGTGGGGTCGGAGAACGGGTGCTATGATAGCATCTGCAAGCTTCTCAGGGCCGGCTTCCGGTGTGCGGAGCGTGTCTTCGTGATGGCTCCGTGGGGCAACTATGTGGTATTCCGCTACCATAATAACAATGACTTCATATACTTCTTATATGACGGCTGCACCTGCGACGTAAATCGATTCCGATACCTGGATCTTAGCTGCGGCACTGCCGGCTTCCTGTTCATGGAAGCCCTGCACGACGTTATCAGCTACATCCTTCAATCGCGGAAGACGCGTCTCTATCTGGAAAATCTCAACAAGATCGCCATCGACCAGATCGTCGAGGAATACGGCGCGGTAACCTACACCCAAAAGTCCAAGTGCATGCGGTTCGCCTAAGGTTAAGTGATCCCGAAGTCATGATCCGAAAAGGAGCCACATCAAAAGAAACCGGAATGAAATCAGCCTATTAACCGTTCAAGTTAATTACTCTGCTCGATACCATATGGCCAGGACTTAACACTTCACCACGGCAGTAAATTAAAGTACATAATTACAATAAATAACTTAAATATTTTGGATATAAATCATGTTTCAAATCAAGCATTTGTTTAATTTTTTCTGCTTGTCATCGATGGTTCGATATGTATGTAATTTATTTGAATCTTAAGCTTCGCTGTCGATGTAAAAACAGCTTAAGGCTTTTAAGGCACAGTATATTTATTCTGGGACAGGGACAGAGACAGAGACAGACACATGCTGCGTTATGCAAAGCTTAAAAAAATAATTAACGAAAAGCGAATACAGAATAACAGTGAATTCTACGATCGCATTTGGGCTAATAAAAAAGCCGCATCCGGCCAACCGTATTGAGCATATGGAGTAGCATCTATCTGTGGCGGAGATCGGTGGAGAATAAGACCTCTAGATTTGTGACAAATGTAATTCAAGTCAACCAGATCAGAGCCATACCAACAGAAGGTAAACAAAAACAAAAAAAAACATACATACAAAGCATTGATGGTACGGAAAGACTCCAAGGCAGAGACCGGAGCGCAGCACGTAGAGTAGGGGTAAACGGCACTTCAGCCAAAGAACTTGAATGCAAAATTTATCAAGTGCACCAAGTGCTTCATGCGTGGGCCATGCTAAAAACGCCTCTTAATTGCTACTATTTGCCGATATTTGCACAGCCAAAACCTTTATGACGATCATCAAATGGCAGACATTAAATGCAAATTGTTACCGCCGCTTCGGATCGGCCTCAGTTCTGGCTTCACGTTATGTTCTGGCAATCAAATGAAATCTGAATCCGAATCCGAATCCAAATGCGAATGCAAATCAGATGCAGACATTGTCAAATGTTTGCCACTTGATTTAGAAGGAGAGATACGGCTGACATGCGCACGAATATCTTGATTATGGGGTAACTAGAGGCAATCAGCAGTTCGATCGGATTCGAGAAGGAGACTGGGGCTGGTTCTGTCTTCAGTTTGCAACAGTTTCTTTTGATTTCCGAAATCTTCTTTTTTATTTTCAGGGGATGAATCAAGCTTGACTTAATTATTGCCTTTTAATTTTTGATTTGTCCGATTATTTACCATAAATATTTAAAATAAATATCGATTTAAATAATGCGAATATTTTAGGTCTCCTTGCTTATGCAAGTCAACTTAAATCATTTTATATTATTTTATTAGTTTGGAGTTAAGGATCATACTCAAAATATACAACGTTTTATGTAAAAGTTGTTCCCAGGCCCCATTTTACAGCCGGCTTGGCCTTGGCCAATTGTCTTTACAAAACGGAAGTTCATTAGACTTTGTGTTGCCAAATAGATGATAGGATATGACGTGTTCTTCAGCCTGAAGTCTGTATATTTCATAATGGGCAAAACAAAACAAAATTCGTGGCTTGCAACTGGCCGCTGTCCCACGTCTATAAAGACACGCGTAATAAACTTACAAATATTAATGCATATAGCCACCCTACAGACATTGAAATGCAAACAAAGGAGCGAGTAGCACACACAAAAAATCGGTTTTATGGCCTAATCATCTATTTTGCATATTTATAAACGAAATTATGGAATAATACAAAAAGGCCACATCTCGGAGTCATGCAAATATTTTGAAAATATGGTATCTGAGAGTATGTAGTGCATCTGGACGGTCGAGCAAAGTGTGACCCGCGCACTCCCGGATTTTGCACTCTCCGGCCTCGAGCCCGGAGCCAGAAACTGCTGCGATCTCGATGTCCAATGATGTGCAATTGTTCGAGCAATTCTCCTTATGCAAATTTATGCAGTTATTCAGCGGCAGCCAACATAGTATCATATCGTATCGTGCTTGACATTTGACAGCGTAAGATGCCTGGTGATGGATCCTCTCTGAATCCGGGCATTTTGAATTAAAACTCAACTCCGAGTCAGTCACGTCAGTCAATCAATAAACGGATAGGTGCCGCTCGGAATGCAAAATCATAGCAATAAAAAAAACCCTTTTTTTTGAGTTTTCTGATTTCTGCATTATTCTGTTTGGCTGCGTTGGCGTTGCGCATAATTTGTCTGTGAACAGCTTAACTCACATTTTGGCTGGAACCTCACACCCGCTTCGTTTCCTCTCTTCAAGTCTAGATCGAAACCTCACTCGCAGCATGGCTGAGAGAGAAGCAAATTGCTTCCTTATTTGTATGCGCCATATATGTATGCCACATGTTTAAATGGGGAACAAATTGAAATCGAGTAGTGCATGCCACATGCCCGAAGCTGTAGGACAGTGACTCGGGGATGTATGTCGACAGACCACGCTTCCCGTAGGAAGGGCACTGTCGGTGGAGAAAGGCAAGGGAAACCAAAGGGAACCAGCAGTTTGTGATCACATCTAAGAAAAAACAACACACTGTCAAGAAACTGTTAGGCTAACATCAGTTGGCCAATTGTCTAGACAACTGAACAATAAAAAATCCAATAAAAAGCAGAATAATACGATTAAAAACCATATGAATAGCCAGTAAGAACCGGAACCAATTATTCAGTGAGTGAGCACCATTGTGTGGCGGCTGTGAATTTCTCATTGCGGACCACTGTGCCCAACTTAGTGGAGGAATGTGTTAGCCCAAACTTCCATAGCCACTTCTGGCTCCGTTTGGGCCAACGTCTGCGCCAGAGTCTTTCGGCGTGGGCGTTTCTTTTGCTTTTGCTTAGCTTCGCTTTGATTTCAGTTCAGTTGAGCTTGGTTCAATTGGCCGCCATCTAATCTTATCGCTTGGTATTAATCTCGTAATGGGTTCGAATATACAAGAACCGCTGATTTTGGGTGCGCCGAACTATAGTAGCAGCCCTCATTCCGCTAATTCCACTGGGGATCTCTCTGTCGCTCCAACAATGAAACCAAACGCTCCTCGAGTGGACCTCTCGGCTGTCTTATCGTCCATCAATCAATCACACTTGTCTCGGAGCTGAGGACATTGGTCTCCCTCTGATTGATCTTGAGATTGTGGTATCTGCTGGATACGTTACCAGCATAATGGGTCAATTAAATGGTAATGGAAACACATTTAATATGAATTGTTGATAGAATTATCCGTTTTTTTTTTTTTTTTTTTTTGTATTAATTTGGGCTTGAAATTGATAATAATAATGTAGTATATATAATACTTGAAATTTGTATTTAAACGCAAGAATAAATTAATAATTCAAAACCGAGTTATGAATACTAATAATAATAAATAAGCAGCCTATTTTCTATTCCAACCCAATGATGGCATTATGCTCGCCTTGAGATCATCTGTGCTAGACCCCTCCCCTTTTATAATTTTATAAGCTCGGCATTATCCATTATTTCCCCGCCACCGCGGGTCAGTTTGATCCGTTTAAAATGTACAATTTGTACGGCATGTCCAATTGATTGACTGCAAATGTTTCTGCTGTCTGTTTTCTGGCTTTTTGTGTGCGACTCTATTTATTCGCTGACTATTGTCTTTGGCTTTATTTATTTATACTTTTATTTTGTATTTCGTATTTCGTATTTATATGATTATGTGCTCGGCATGCCCAAGTCATTCCCCTCGCCTGGCATTTGCTTTGAAAGTCAAGGTTACCGTGCAATCCATGTAAGCCCAACGGAATTGTCAATTTGATTTGGAGACCGGTGATCTGTGATCAATAATTGGAATGAATTCTCCACCGGCGATGCCATTTGGCCGCTCAGTACTGACATTTCGATGGCATTTGACAGTCGTAGGACGTTTATTGTGCGATCTGCGTTCACTGATCGGAGATTTGACATCCCAGATCCAAGATCTGTGTGGCACTTGTCTGGGTGGCACATGGCGAATGTCAAACGGTGTCCAAATGCCTAGTCAGATGCCGCTGATAGTTTCTTTTAAAATTTAAATTATGTATGCTTTAATTCAAATGACTTTCAAGTTCAGTCTAGTCTTTTTGCAGCGTTGATTGTACAAGAAGACTTCTAGAGATGCCTGACAAAGCCCTAAAGGTTTGAAGGCTCGAGCAATTTACGGAGCCACATGATTTTCCCATTGTCAAACCATTAATTGTTAATAATAATAATGGTTAATATATTTTATCTCTGTTCTGTGGCTGCAAGGACTCTTGTTACCTTCTCTTTGCTGATGACAAACTGTCTGTCTAATAACACATATTGTTTTTAGAGAGGAATGCAGCTTTGTTTTTGGCCCATTTTGTTTTATTTTATTTATTTCGCTGTGATTCTTTGGCAATATTTTACTTGACATTTGGAATGGGCTAGCAAAGGCTCGGCTGGTTAGGCGAAGGCAGCCGGTGTGGCAAGTAACAAGCAGCAAGTGGCGAGTCAACGGTTCTCTTTTCTGGTACTGCTCCTCCCTGGACCCACCGTGCTTCCCTTGGCCGGCCAAGAGCTCAGTTTTCCTTTGTGCTGTCCCATTTAACATTTTGGCACTCCGAGTGGTGCATCGAAGTGGCCGCCGGAGAGGTGAGGCTCAAACGATTCATGGGGCAAGATAAGTTGCCACATTGAAAAAAAAAAAACATGATCGGAATTTGCAGAAAACTGGGAGAAAATTGTGACATAAATTAGTGGCATATCCCAAGCTGGCACTTTAATTGCTGTGAATATAAAAACTAAGTCTAATCATCAACATGAAGAAAAGCTAGCTTTGCGAAAACAGAAGTATACCTTTGCAGTTTGCAAAGGAGACTGCTTTGGGCCTTAAATTTCCAGCAAGAAACCACAGATATACTTTAAATCTATATTTAATACGATCATTTGTTGGCCAGTTAAAGATTTTTCCAAAAATCATAGCTAAGTCAAAAACATTTTTATTATCATTTAGAATTTTTTCTTGTGCAAAGATGAGGGGCCGCTAGTTGACAGACATCGACGATGAATGTTTCTACTTTTGGGGAAAATGCCTGTGTGCCCTTTCACGTTTGCCGACAAAATGTCATGCCGCCTGATATAAGTACACCCAGTCCACGTACAAATTATTGCCAGCACCCAAGCCCCTTCCTCACCTCCTATAAAAATCCCCTGCTGGTGACCCTGTTTCAACCTATTCACATTTCGAAGATGTCTGCCGAGCGGCATTAAATTATAGTCAAACCATCAATGCTGGGATAGTGAAATACACTATAATTCTACAGCTCTAAGATGTCTACATACATTAATATGAAATACCAAACTGTCATATATTTATATTTGAGATACATATTTTTTAAAGATGTTTTTCGGTAGTTAATTGAAAATTTGATTCCCAATTTCACCAGAGAACATGGCTTTTCTCTGCGTGTGGGGCTGGGCTATGATCATCAAAAAGTTGGATTTCTGAGCTGGCCAAAACAGCACCAACTTACAACTTGCAACTTGCCCGCGAGTTCAGTTCTATTGTTTCGGTTTTGGGCTTGAGTTTGAGTCTCGGCTTCCATAGATTGGATTTTTGGTTATTGTGGTTACCTCTTGCCTGCTTTACGAGCTTCATGCTACATTAGTCAATGACACTCGTCGCCGGTT
Source organism: Drosophila mayri (assembly GCA_008042485.1). NCBI lineage: Eukaryota > Metazoa > Arthropoda > Insecta > Diptera > Drosophilidae > Drosophila > Drosophila mayri. The sequence continues at coordinate 4,721 of VNJN01005617.1, read as the reverse complement.
GCTGCCGCAGCTACTGCTGCTGCTGATGTAGCCGTCTTGCTTGCAACATCATCTTGCGTCAGGCGCTGAAATGATTATAGATATTTGCCTTATCCCTCCCTTTCCTCCTCCCGAGCAATTTATGCAACAAAGTTTCCACGCTTTTTAATAGTATTTTGTATATTATTAGTTGATGGCTTTTCTTCTTATTTTTAGAGAAAAAGTCTCCCAAATAAAGCAATTTAGTAGCCTTTCGAAAAGCTGTACACAAAAACGAGTAACATTTTGATTATATTTCGTTCCGATTTTGTATGTTATTTTTGCCAATTTATACTTTTTGTTTGGCTTATAATGAAGGGACTGGGCTTGTCACCTTAATTTCCGTTTCCTCTTCGAGAAAATGTGTTGCGCCAAACCCATTTGTCGCAATCTTCTGTTATGACAACCAACCAACCAACAAGAGCTAATTAGTAGCAGCGTAACCCCTTTCGAGATGCAGCAACATAATAAAAATGCAAATGAATTGCATATTAGCGAAATTAAATCAAATGACAGGAAGCTATCGACATCAGCAGCAGCAACCACCGTTATCGTCCCTCGATCGCTGATGTCATCGAAGAAATTCAATAATTGCAAATTGTGAAAAATTGCTAACCAGCTGTAGCAACACTTACGCGCTTTTTGGCCAACAGGAAACCCGTTTTTACGTAGCGTATTGTCATCATCACCCCTCTCTAGGCCCATTTGACGCAATGCAATCGAAGCGAATTGCATCGCTTTGACTCGATTGCAATTGCAACTCTCGCCTCGCGCTTTCCTTTTCGTGTTGCGAATTTCACTATGCTCTCTTTTTCTTTCGCGTGCACTAGCCGATATTAGTTTTCGTAACTAAATAATGGTTTTCTTTTTAAGAAAAAAAAAAAATATATATATACATATATATATCGAAGACAGGCAATGTAAGTACGTTGACATTGCTCTGATTAATCAACCGGAAGGAAGATATAATATATTCAAGAACAACTTCTGGATTTTACAGTTGGCTTGGCTAATTGGTTTAGCTCGAAATTCATTGACGGTTTTTCCAGTGCAGTCTCCGGGTTGACACATCTTGTCAATTGCCGTGATTATGTTGTCTCTGATGCTCTTGTTGCTGTTATTGCAAATGCTGCTGCGGCTGCTGCTGCTCCTGCACTCATAACTGAGACTGAGGCATTCGACTCGCCGGCAAGTGAAATTGGTTTCGCTTTCCAGCAACAGCGTGCGACTTTTCTTTTTTTTTTTTTGTTGCCGACCGCTTTTGGCTTTTGGTTTTCGTCTCTCGACCGCCGGGGCAACATTGATTTCCTCTTTCATGGCCGGTTGCCGATACTGGAAACGCGGGACTCGACTCTCGTGAGGCTGCGAAATGTTTCCTGCTCCGCAGCAATTCGTGCAAAGAAATGGAGGGAACGGATTGAGGGGAGGTGGTGCTCGGGATCGCTTGGAAATTGTCAACATTTGGCGAGTATTTTTCAATTTGCATGCCAACAAAAGCGGAGACAATTTCACTTTCGCTCTCTCTTAGCATTCAGCACTCAGTAGACAGCATCCAAAACGAACCTCAGCTCCAAATTGGCACATTTCTGGCTTTTCCTGACATGAACACAACCCTTATGGCGCTGTGTTCAGTTAAATAACCCAATTAGATTACCCATCCGAATACTTTTTTACCTATCTGAGGAGATTTAACCAGTAAATGGGAAATATATATGAACATATATAACAATAAACTTTAGACATGGAAAAGATAATGTAATTCCGAAGGGACAACAATTTAAGCTGGTAGAGCAGCAAAGATCACCAATAATTTAGATCAGAAGCGATAATTTTTATGGCACAAACCCGAAGCAGAATACCAAGCGAACGAAAGTTCGTCCCTTAAGTCTTTCCTTTTGCGAAATTCCCTCTGTGCCGCATTGGCAGCTCGTTAAAGCGACTCCCCCTTTCCCGTCACAAAGAAAACAAGAAAAAACTGACGGCAATAAAGCACGGCGCATCTTCAATAAATTTCATGCAGCTGGCGACAAGATAAAGCTGTAGGAATTATACAACAAAATCAATTGCAGTTCGGCTGCCTCCGTTTCGTTGTTCGCTTCCTGCCTCTTACCCGTTGGTGTCTTGTTGCTGCCTCTTTGAGGCTTTCGCCGCATGCCGACATCTGTCTTATATAATAATTGACATGAGTAATCATAATGATCGCTCGTTTGAACAATGACCATTAAAACTATGTTGCCTCTGCCTTTGTTGCACTCTAGAGAACAGGTCAAAAGTTTTGCGTAATGCCGCTCGACGAAGGAGTTGGCCTTTTGACTTTATTGATTTAATTTATTATCCGACTAAAAATATGTTTTTCAAGTATTTTATGCTAAATAAATGCCCTACATGAATGCTCTGGTGGAGGAAAAGCCTCGATGGCCCAGTTGGTAACGCACTTGTGGCGACGCGACACGTGCTGGCTGACTTGACAACCGATCGAATCGCTCAAGTATCTGATTGTCTGTTTGACTGACTGACTGCGCAACTGAGTGACTGACTCATCGGGCTGTCAAATGTAAAAAACAACGACCAAGTTGGCTTTGCGAGTCATCCGAACATCTGCGACATCTTAAATCTACAATTCCAATTGCACAAACACAAAACAGAAAACAAACGATGGCAAATGGCGGTCGACGAACAACAAAAGAATGTGTTGCAATTGAAAATAATTGTTTATGCTTGGCATTAAAATCATTACACAAACGACAAATACTCGGCGAAGCAATTGTGGCTGCGCAGCTCCACGGCTCCGCGGCTTGTTGAAATTTTTCAAGTTTCCAGCATTAACATTGACAGAGAGAGAGGAAGCGCGCAAAACCTAAAGCCGAAAGCCAAAATCCAAATGAGAACGGCAAACAATGAACGGTAGCAGCAAACAAACAACTTTTAATCCACACTCGACCAAAAGCAAATTAACCATAATTGTCCTTTAAAGAAGCTCTGACTATTCTGCTCCCCAAAAATATTCGATATTTTATAATTTTTCCTTTTTGCTATAAGATATAGTGTTTAAGGTTGTTGATCAAAATTATAAACAAGCGACCTTCGGGAGACTTTACAATATATTTCAGAAAATTGCATATATATATATATTTTCGGTTATAATAGAAAGTCAAATCAAGGTATTTTAGCCATGACTTTGAGATATTAAATACCCATTGTCATGCTAATATTTTTCCGAGTGTATTTATGCAACCTAAGTGTGTGCAGGCTACATCCGTTAAACATTGCAGACTCTAAACTCCAAACAGTGGTGTTGAGGGACACCCAACAATCCACGATCGGTCTGCAACTCCGTCTCCTCTGGATGATAGTCAGAAAAGGTAGAAACCAAGGGGGCAGAGAGCTGACGATGATGAGTCCGCTTGACAGGTGACTGCTCACAATTTACTTGGCAACTGTGAAAGGCTGAATGGCTAAAAAACTATATGCAAATCAGACTTTCCCCTTAATAATATGTAAGTCGGAGGATCCCAAAGTTGCATGGCATCTGCAGGATGCACTTGCAGCCAAGTGCCAACATTTACGGAAATGAAATTTATGCTCAATCGAAAAATGGCAAAACAAACCAATCTCCCTATATATCACTGACCAGCAATCGAACGAACACCCACACTGCCAGCGATGTGTTGAGGTCCGCGGATAAATTTATTTATTTTTTCAAGCCCGAGTACAAATCTGGCGACAGCCCAATAGAAAAAAATAACAAAAACCAAAACATATTAAACCAACAAAAAAGGTTTACACACTTGACAACAGTTTGTGGCCTTATTTTCGGTTCGGCTTTAGCTTTTCCGGGCTATTTGCAATTCGTGCTTTAACTTTATTAACACCCAAATCGTGAGTTTAATTGAAATTTATTGTTAATGAAAACTAAATTATGGCTAAGACTGAATCAATAGTCACTTGACACGAAAGAACCAGAATATGCGGTTGAATTCAGATCCAAAATGTTTTTGAATCTCCCACAAAAGTCACGAGTGATGAAGGGAAGCGTAGGGACGCCCCTGTAAGTCTGGTACGTGGTGAAGGGGTGCATGCCAAGGAAGGACAAAAAACAAAACACGGAACGCGACATAAAATCAAAATTAAAACAACAGAAGAAAATATTAAATCGCACTTCGAAACTGTATTCCCGTGAAGAAGTTGTCAAAAGTCGGAGCCAGCAGAAGACAGTAGAAGTATTTAAAATCTAAATTTTTCGACGAAAAGCCCTTATTAAAAGAGGTTTCCCAATAATTTATATACCAAAGGGAATCCAAATATTTAAAAATGCAATAAACAATTCTGAGATAAAGCTGGTATTTCAGTATTAATAATTAAAATTGGTCCTACCTTAGATCCCTTTTACTCTGGTTTGTTGGGTGTTTAAATCGCTTTCCCAAATGGTTTCCAAAACAGATGACGCTGACCAGAGAGGATGCTGCCTTTGGACAGTTATATTTAGGCTCTGAAAGAGAATATCTATTAATATAATGTAAAACAGTACAGTATAAAATATATAAAATAGATATATAATATAATTTATAGCAAGTATGCACAATAGCAGATTTAAGTTTGCGGTAAGACTATATGTTTATATGAAAGGTTTTTCCCAAAATGTTACTTGCTATCGTTTCTTACGGTATAAATTATATTATAAAATATTATATTACTTTACTTGT
>VNJN01005585.1:0-15287 GCA_008042485.1 Drosophila mayri | reverse complement strand
GTCCACCGCCTCTCTCCGCCGTGCCGAAGACTTCCGAGTCCACCGCGAATTCTCTCTCGGAAGACTTTCGAGTCCACCGTCTCTCTCTCTCTCTCTCTTTTACTTGGTGAGGATTCCCGAGTCCGCCACGCCTCCTCTTGGGTGGACTTTCGAGTTGCCCCTCTATTTTTCTCTCTTCCACAGGCGACCAGAACCAGGCCAACGTCGGGAGACCGCCCGGCCCCGACAGCCCCACCGCCGAACCGACCGAGCGGACCGCCCGAGCCCGGCAGACCCCTGGGCCTGCACCGTGCCCAGTCGCCCGAACGGACCCGGCGACTCGCCGGGGCACCTGGCACCCGAGCCGACTGAGCCGACTGGAGGGCACCCCGATGTCCGGACGACCAGCACGCAGCAACCCGGCGATTCCATAGATATCTTTGTAACATTTACGATTAAATAAATTAGGAAACCTAGCTAAGTCACCGAAGTCTCGATACTGTTCTTACTGGGGAATCGGGCCATTTCTCTTACAGCTACCACTCGGACTACTTGACGGACCCTGGCCGACCCTGAGTCATCCTAGATCTCGGCGGCAGACCGTCACAGCCTTTTATTGATTCTACTATTTCCAAAGCATCAATGAAACTTGTTAGATTTTCAGCCTTACCATCAAAAACTGGTATAAGCTTGAATGCTGTATTGATAAAATCAATATTTGACTGTGCCATTGTGATAGAGTTACTTATTTTGTTTTCTACTATACTTGAAGTATCTGAATCTGTTGAATTGTCCAACAGCCGAAATAGTAAGATTATTCAGATCTTCATCTTCTATTTTGAAGTCTATTGCGGGGGTATCTTCTGACTCTGATTCGTTCGTTTCTGTAGGTTCCGGGTCAGGTGCAGTGTCAACTGCAATTGGAGTGTTTAGAACGGTTGGTACCGATATTTCTAAACTGAACTTTTGTTTAACAACTATTAAATTAGATCGTAGTCGTATCAAAAGTTTCGATACCTGTGACCAATGATCTTTATTTAGTCTTTCCTTGTGATCATGTATTAGCATTCGCGCTTTATTAAAGCACTCTACTAATATGTCAACATATTTCCTAACCGTATTCTTTTGCATAGGTCTATTCTTGGTTAGTGACTTGTATGATTTGTCAAATTTGGTTTTAATGTTCAAAAATTCCTCGTACAATGTCTTCCATTCCATGCCTCTAGTTTAGCCATACTTGTAGGAACGATTTATTGAGATATATATTTATTTTTATTTATTTCGTTTTCTTAGATTTTAACATATATAAAATATTTACGTGTAATTTTTGTGCGCTTTTTCTTTTTTTTTATTTTCGCTGCTTATATCTTGTCCAGGTCATTTCCCCGGCTCATATACCTTTTCTTCAGGCAACTAGTATGCAGCCTGTAAATTTTGTAAAAGAAATTAGCGCTCATGATGACAACAATGATTACCAGGAGTATATGTACCCAATATAGATCAATGTTGTTAGATTCTACCTTATTGATGACATTGGCAGTGGAATTTACTGTTTTTATGTCCAAAGTCATTTTGGTAGGTTTTACGTATACTTTAAACTTATGTGTATAAAGTTTTTCATCGAAATAATTGTGCTCTTCTATTGAAAACTTACTTATCGCATTACTTTTCATTCATGAAGTGTTTAAAAGTTAACAAACTTCCTACCTAGTTTTTGTATAGCTTTACGGGCTACACGTCTAATCGGCGGAAAAAGTTCCGCTCAATTTTACAAAATATTATGTTATATATATATATATAAAAAATATGCATCGCAGTGCAATCAAAAAAATTATGCAACGCAGTGCATGGGTAAAATTGTTTTCAGCTGCTTGGTCGTCCTTCTTCAGCTTGCTTGGTCGTCTTTCTTCCTTCTACGTCAGCTGGTCGTCGCCGGTTTGGCTATGCTGACGTTCCCTCGAAGGCACAGGTGGCGGTCTTGCCTCCCACACTGGATATTTGCTATTGTTTTCCTGGGCTGGGCTTCGCACTCGTCTTCGTCTTAATGCATGTGGACTTGCATGCCGCAGAGTATAGAGGTCCGGGGCAGTCGGTCGGGCAGACTTCTGGTCGTTTCGGTAGTGGCTTGGGAAGATGCGGTTTCGTTAATAATCTTTGATTTATGATTTTTATTTGGCTTTCTGAGTGAGTTGTGCTTTGTGGTTTTCTGTTGTGGAGGGTTTCTTTTAAGAATTCAAGCTCATTGTAAAGTTTTTGTGCCGTCGTCCATGCGGGCGGTGTCGATTGAGCATATAGCAGAAACTTAATGCGGTCTATTTTTTTGTTAATTTTATTCTTTAAACCTCCACGTCCCATTACGCACACTCTACTCACTCAGACTTGTTTTTTGTTTCGTGTATTTCCTCCTTGTATTAAAGCCTCATCCGATCCGCTGCTCCTTGTGACTCTAGTAACGGTCGCCATGAAATGTTTAAGTTAGTTGTAGTCCATAGTTTTCCCAGCGTGATAAGAAAGATTTCTGATTTTTGGTTGATGGTTCTGATCGAATATTTTATTTGAATTAGAGCGGCTATGGTGCCGCTCCAACGATCGAAATGTCTCTGATTTTGGCAATATTCTTTAAGTCTAATTAGGGACTAAGTCTCGTAGCTGCGCTGCTCACAGGCGGCGGCAGAGAGACGGCTATATACCTATATACTTATGTATAAAGAAATGTACTTATATACGTTGCTATGCGCTCCCATGTGGAGGGGTATGCATATGCTGTCCGTTTGTTACAATTATGCCGACGCTAGCACTTCCTGAGTGCGGGCTAAGCCATAGCGAGCGGTTTGAAATATGTAAACACTGCAACAAAGTGTTACAGTGCATACCCTCTAAGTACTTTCTGTACAGTGGGTATTAAATATACGCATACTACAATACTTTCCAAAAAACAATCGTTAAGCATATAAGTGGCAAACAGGGGAGTGACAATGTGAAAAATGTCATTTGCATTTAGAGCTGTTGAGATGTAAGTCGTTAGCATGACACCTTGCTTGGAAGTTATCAAGATCCGATTGAAGGTCAGATTGGCAAGAACTGTCCCAATACTGCAGGCAAAGTTTAACGTCGTCAGCATACTTGAGTACTCTGGATTTCGTTAGAACCTGCGGCAATTCATTGAGAAACAATTTAAATAGCAGTGGTCCAAGGTGACTACCCTGTGGGAAGCCAGATGTGACCCTGAGGTTATTGGATAGAACGTTTCTGAACGGAACCTTTTGGGTTCTGTCACTTAGATAACACGAAATCCACTTAAGAAGATCACTAGGAAACCCCATTGATTGATTCAATGGGGTTTCCTAGCCAAAAGAGAATGATTTACCGAGTCGATGTTGCAAGTGAGGAGTGATTACATTCTCGAAAATTTTAGGGATTGCCGATAACTAAGAGATACCTCTATAGTTACTGGCATCCGTATTTCTACATTTTTTGTGGAGAGGAATAGCAAATGATTTCCTCAAAAAACCAGGAAATTATAAGGATAAGGTAAACAATTTAAGAAGGGGGTTACACAGCGCCTCGGAGCAATACCTAAGCACAGAGCCCGGTATTCCATCGCGACCTGGTGAATAAACTGCCTTAACACGTTGAAGATCACGAATAAGTGAGCTTTCATTTAAAAAAGAACTGAAGATTAAGGACGAACTGGGCATAACTGGAGATGATGTATGATCTGAGGATGTTGAGGCCGAATATGTCGTTTTAAAAAACTCAGCAAAGAGATTGGCTATTGTCTGATCAGAATTTACTGTAGTATTCTTACATGACAGCGATTGAGGGTATAGCGTGGGTTTATGTTTAGAGTTAACAAAGTTATAAAACTGTTTAGGGTCCTGCGTGAACTGGACCTTGCAATGAGTCAAAAAAATTTTATAACGCTGAGCGTCAAGCACGGTAAAGTTAGATCGAGCACTAAGATAAGATGAGAAGGCCGTTTTTGAACCAGTAAGTTTAAACATATTATAAAGTCTAGATTTTAGGTTTTTTAAACGAGTCAGCTCTTTGTTAAACCAAAGTGGTTTGTTTGAGACAGACGGGTAGGTTTTAGGTACACATAAGTGGAAAAATGAGTTCATGACACTGTAAAAAATATCAACGGCGGATGCCATGACCGAGCTCGTGTGAAGACTTGACCAATCAAATTTAGTTAGCAGAGTGTTTAGCCTCTGATAATCAGCCTTTTCAAATCAGAGGACTCTGTTTAAACTACTACCAGATTTGATTGTCAAAACTGTCCCAGTGTCGATAGTCTCATCGAAAGTAGGATGATAAGGATCTTCAGGTTGCGTCATTGGAGGAACTCTGATTAGATTTACGCCTGCAGGCTCGGAAACGGATCCAGTTAGCGGCTTAAAGAATTAAAGATATGGTTAGGATAAAGATAAATCAAGCAAGCCATTTATGAAGTCATGCTGTGCGGCCGTATGACGAACGTTAGACACACCATCAGAGGACCAGTGAGCTCCAGGTATGTTGAAGTCACCCAAAGCCACTAATTGGTCCCTGTCAGAAAGCCGATTGGAAACGGTCTGAATTGCCGCAAGGTGCTTCCAATAAATTGGCTCTTCCGAAGATGTAGGGATGTAAGATTACATAAATGGAACTACCTGTAAAAGATAGTTTTACACAGATAAATTCGATATTCAAAAAGTCATTAGATACAAACTGTTCCGAGATGAGGCAAGAGTCAACGGCAATTTAAACTCCACCACCACGCTGGAGAAGACGATCTAATCTGTAAATTGTATACTTACTTGGAAGAATTTCGGATCAGAGGATCTCCAGCTTCAACCCGGTTTCAGTAAATACAATTACCTGGGATGAAAAGGAAAGGCTATCCGAATATAATCTAGAAAGCTTACTGCGAAATCCCCTAGTATTCTGATAGGAAAGTTGTAGGGAAGTGGTTAATTTTTTGGGACAGAAGGTACAGCTGTGGGCACTGAGGATTGAGACGGCCTGGGCAGTTGAATTCCGGCAGGCCGATTTCTCTTATTTCGTGCCTCATACTCCTTTACTACAACGTACTCGGGCCAGAAGTCACCCGAGCAAATAGTGCCAAAGAGTTGGGATGAGACATTTATCTTGAAAGATGAAATGTCTCTGGCATACGAAAATTTGAATTTTTCCACCTTGATATTACCAGCTTGGGTTTTGCCTTGAATATAGGCTAGAACATCTTCAGATGCGAGATCAGGGGCAAGCCTCGAAACAAATATAGTTTTCGAAGGTGGGACTGCTGTGAGGGGCTTGCGTAACGAGTTGTTACTAACCACGGCCGGTATTCCGGGTAATGTTGGACCCTGGGTCGGTTTTTAAAAGGGGTTTTGCGAAGCCAAAGAATTGGACTCCGCATTGGACAAAGCGAACGACACGGAAATTGTTGGCGGAGCGCCTTCCGATGCCACAACGACCGATTTGGTTACCGAATCTTTGATCGTTCCTGATCTCAGAACCATTGGAACCCGGACCAGGGGCTGCGGCGACGGGGAGTGGCAGGAAATTTGTTGCTGTGTCTTACACAGTTTCAGCCGACCAGCAGCGAATTTTTTGCGCTTCGACGACTCATTTAATATCTTCATAGTAATTAATTGAGCGCCTAGCGCGGAGAACAGGTCATTCGCCCTGCGGAAAGTGGCCATGATCTCAGTATATATACTCCTGGTCTGACGCATGAAGGAAGATATCTCCTTCTTAACCGGTCGACAGGCCTCACCATAATAACGCAGGCTCTTTTTGCTGTACACTGCGCCAGCCATTCAAACTGTCATATCGATGCACTTAGCATGCTTTACTGCCTCGCGAAGACAACAATGGATACTGGGCTGGTCTGCCGAAACATCCCTTTGGCAGTTATATATATTTATTATATTTATTATATATAATATATATATTTATATATTTATATATTTATTATATATAATTATATAGACACAAAAATCGGAGCGCAAAACAAAAACACGACCGTTTGCTACGAAGACAAAGATCGAAATAATAATTTTAAATTTTTAGATCTGACTTTGCGTCGTATAAAAGTGATGACATCTTCAGACGTTTGACTAGGGGAGAGCCCCCAAACAAATATTTGTTTTGTAGGTGGGATAGCAATGAGGGCTTGAGGTACGACAGAGTGAGTGCCTGGCGTGCCCATATTGGCCGGTAGTTCCTGGAGGGATAAAATGTAAGACGTCATTTCCTTTTCAACGTCATGACAGGAATCAAAACTGTAGCGCAAGCCGATGTTTTTCCCACATCATCAACTTTCCGGCAACACCAATGAATTTGGCATGCGAAATGTTGTCACACAACCAGCAGCCGATGGTAAGATCGGTAGACAAAACAGCCTTTTTGCAAGTTTTGAAAGAGCAGATAATATCAGAAGAAATTATTACAACTAACCACTGTACTTGTTACAATAGGATGAGGGGCGACAGTTATGAAAAGAGAAGTGCAGCTGCATCGAGAGAGTTGTAGCGTTAGAGAGCAGGGAAGCGTGAGAGTGAACGGCTTAGGTAAACGTTTAGCTGTCACGACAGAGCAACAACGGTTAAACGGGAGAGTTGCAGAGGATATATGCAAAAAAGCAAAAAGAGCAAACACTGGCAGCACAATTAATTAGTGATTAAAATAAATGAATAAAGCGCACACGCGAAGTGAACGAGAACTATAGGAACACAAAGTAGAAGCTTTAGAAAAACCCCAGTGGTTTTAACGTAACGTTATTACACGAAAACAGAAGCGCAAGAAAAAAACACCACTGTTCACTTAAAAGAGAGAAAGTAATTTTGCTTTCTACGGCTGGGATAATTACTCATCTGCGTCAGGATCCTCCACAGAAACATTTGAATGTTTACAGGGACAGGCAGGTCCGAAATTGGGCAAGGACGGAGGGGAGAAGGTAGGGTTGCAAGGAGTCGTCGTATTAGGCCTGGCCATTGAGGAGCCAGCATCGACACGTAAACCTGGTTGACGATGTTGTGCCCATCATTGGCCCGGCCTCTCGTGCAGCAGCTCCTCGTTCGGGGAGCGGGTAGGTGCGGCTCCTGGAACTAGGACACCGCCTTCCCTGCCACCCTACTAGAGGCCGCCAGGATGCCTCGACCCCGTGCCCCGGGTATCGGGTGCATCGGCGCGGTCCCGAGGCCGGGGACCAACGCCAGAGTAAGGCAAGGATGGCCTTCGGCCGGCGCGTCCCCGAGACCGGGGAACAAAGCCGGAGTCTGGCGGGGAATGTGGACTAGAAGGGGCGAGGTGGAAAGGGGGGGTGTATGGGTGGAGAAATAGAGGAGGCCTTGTTTGTTTTCCTTCATGCTTTGACAGTTATTTTATTTCTCGTTGTCTAGTTTGCTATTTCTATTCCCTATTTCTTACCCTCGTCCCACGGCTCCCCTCCGTCGTGTCTGCGGAGTCCCAGGCCGCTCGACTAGGCCTTGGTGGCCCAGGGTCCAGCTCCAGAGCAAACTTCTGCTCTTTTCGTATGCCAAAATCCAACTCCCCGATTCGGCCCCAGATCCTCATTTTTCGTGGCTACTTAAGGCCTTGTGTCGGCCCCAAGAATTTTCAACTTGCAGGTGTTCATGCGATCTTGGCGTCGGCGGTGGCATTGCTGATTAGCCGTTGCTGATTGGTCGGTTTGATGCTCCTGCTCCCGTTGCCGTTCGCTTCGAAAGTGTTGTAGATGGTTGAAGGGAAGCAGATGTTGAGTTGTATCGTTGTTCATGGGCTGCTACCTATGCAGGCGTTGTCGTTGCAAAAGTTGTGTCGATGTTCGTGGGGCTGCCTCTGATGGCGTCGTTGTTCCTAAAGTCGATGTGTTGTTGTTATAATATAGTGCCCTCCGTGGATCTTTCCCCTCGTCACCCTGTACTAACCTAACTCTAATCTTTGGCTACAACTACTATTTACATTTATATATACTTAACCTATTAATTATATATGATGTATATATATATATTGTTTGTGGAAGACCCTCAGGGTTTTGATCTATCTGAATGAAACATATGTCGGAACGGGACGAATCGAACGAGTAAATCATATTTCTGCCATAGGAACGATCCGAAAAATTTTTGGAAAAAATAGTCCGTTTTCAATATATTTTCACCAAATTTGATATTTGGCCACTTAATATTATTTCAGAATTTCGATTCTTATAAAAATAAAAATCGGACACCTTAATCCTATAGCTGACATGGGAAAAATATGGGAAATAAAAGAACAAAAAACCGTAACTTCTGTTTCTTAATATTTCTTCATCAATTTTGAGACTTAGCGTCTTAGTATTATTCCAGAATTTTTTTTATTTAATTCTGCATGGGTATATAAACTTCGGTTAGCCGAATTTAGCTTCCTTTCGTGTTTAAATTATTTTCTAATCAAAGACAATCTCGTATATAATCTTTCAGAAGCTGTCCATGCCCAATCATCTAAATCAACGAACACATTGTTTTTATGTTCAGCGCTAGCTAAAAAATGCATGCTAATGTAACTTCAGATCGTGGTGGAGGAGGAGGCTCATGGAGATTACCACCAGATGAAACTTTACAAGTGCAAGATCCAAAACAAAAAGATCAGGATCTAGATCTGGATGAAGGCCACAATTGGCGAAGTATAATCTTCTCATTAATTGTTATTAGTTTCGTAATAGCTGGTATAATAACTGCTATATATTTATTGGGGTAAATACTTATATGAACAAGGTTATTAAAATTGTATTCGGATTAATATCTTAGCTTGAATCAAATTAAAATAAATCGGAATAGTATTAAAGATTATAGACAACAATGACGAAAGTTCTGTAATTTTGGTGCCAAATATAAATTGAATACAATCAAATTAAAAAATATATAATATGACAGAATTTTCCATTAAAGAAATAAATATTTATATTTTCAGATATGTTGATGAACTTTTATATTGGTCGGGCCGTAGAATGATATTAGATGAATTTTTACAAGGAGATTTGGAGCCGAGGAGATTAGAGTCCTCTTGGGTAACTGCACAAAAATATGTATTTCAGGCGGATGATGGCGGTCTGGCTATCTTGGATACTACAACCAACTTAATTAAAGTCTTAGTAACAAACCACACTCTTCGCCAATTAAATGTGCGAGGATATATATGCTCCCACGATCTTAAGTATATTTTGTTTAAACATAACGTAAAAAAGGTATGCTCTAATGCTATGGTATCATTGTTATATTTATTAAATGTACTTTTTAATGTTTAATTTAATTACAGAATTTTCGGAAATCATTCACAGCATTTTATACAATTTACGATGTTGAGAATGATCATCACATGCCAGTTAAATTGAAAGACTCAGTAAAAGTTCAAAGAACGCGCCTTCAGTATGCAGCTTGGCTTGGCAATACGACCACAATAGTATATGTGGTTGACAATGACATTTTTATTCGTCGATCCCCTTTAATAGAAGAAGATATTAGAATAACAACAACCGGGGAAGAAAATAAAATCTATAATGGAGTTCCCGATTGGCTCTATCAAGGTATTTATTATTTATTCGTTACTAATATAATATAAATGGTTTGTTCATATTAAAAATATTTCTTGAAGGTAATCCCATTTATTCAATAGTCTTCAAACGTAATTACAAAACTCGGCGTTTGCGAAGTAAAGCCAGACCTTAAAAATATTTCGGGCCTTGTTCCTCTCTCTTTTCATTGCAGTAGCTGTTTTTTTCTTTCTATAAAGTTTATAAGCAATAATCATATCAATAATATCGTGCCATAACTGTTCAGTCGCAGCAACATGCTTTTATCGTAAATAAAGTATCAATTGCCAGGTCAAGCGAATATGCATAGTTTGCGGATGGGAGTAAAATGTTATTTCTGTTAGCATAAGCAATTTTGTACCTATAAATACTGTTGTTTCATTAATGTAGAGAAAGGCTTCCATTAATTACTTAAATTAATTCACACAATTTATTCTTCGATGGATTCAGTTTTGATACAGTTTTGATACAGTTTAGACTCTTTTTATCTCTGAGACACACGCGACCTTCCTCTGCTGAAGCTCAATCTCTACTCTCATTTTTTGCAGCTTCCTCGCATCTTAACACTACTGGAAAAATGTTATAGAACAGAACAACTGATCTGTTATAGAAAGGGACTGCCAATCCTACATTCGGCTATTCTGACAATTCATTCGACGCGAATGAGGACGACCACAACTTCATATATTCGGCGACAGTGTTTGTTTTATTTGGACCTTCATCATCTCCTACCTTTTCAACAAGGTATCGACCATGTCTCAACTTACGAGTTACGGCGTACGGCCCTAAGTACTTCTTTTTTAACTTCAACCCTGCACCAAACTGCGTTCTTTTAATAGCTACTAAATCGCCAAGTTTGTACTCAGACTCTGGCTTCCTTGATTTGTTGAATGACTTGCGATTCTCATCCTGAATCTTTGAGATGTTTTCCTTAGCTTCCTCTCGAATCATCTCCTTCTCTTCCTGTAACTCATTTAAGCAATCTTCCTCTAACAGCTTGTCTAACTCCTTATCATACTTGGTCTTCATATTCATCCCAGTAAGAATCTTGAATGGAGCTATCTTGGTACTTCTAGGTGGAGAGGAATTAATAAACTGTTGAACCTTACCTACATGTTTATACCATGCTTTCGGGTCTTCCGCACAAAGTTTTGTCAACAAAGTGATGACGATCCTATTAATACGCTCTACTTGACCGTTGCCACGTGGCACTCCTGTGGCTACCAACAAATGCTGAATATTGTGATCCCCTCAGTATTCCTGAGAAACACTGGCTGTGAATGCCGTTCCACGATCTGTGATTATACGACTTGGGTTACCGAAGACTTCAGACTGCCTTTCCATTCTGTCCACTACTTCGTCAGCGCCAGTACTCTTAGTGGGGTAAAGCCACACAAATTTAGAGAAAGCGTCGACCACTACTAAAACATGATTATATTGTTTTTTTGTCATGTCCATGGGGCCAATGTGATCAATATGATATGTCTGTAATGGCCCGTCTGACTTGTTTATTGCGTTTAAGAATCCCTCTTTTCTCCCATACTTAGCCTCGCCAACTATGCACTCTACACAGGACTTCACTATAGTTTGAGCCTTCTTCTCTAAATCTGGGATGTAATAATCGCGCTGCACCAAGTCAGTTGTCTTTTTGACGCCAAAGTGCCCTTGTCGGTGAGCTGTGTTGATTATTTCGTTCTCCATGGCTGATGGGATTACTATAAGCTCTTTTATTGGATTCTTGTGGAGAACTTCGTGCTTCAGATAGAAGTCATCGTAGGTATTTGTTTCCAGGACCTTACAAATGGCTTTTATCCATTCATCCTGACGTTGAGCCTGTTGGATTCGATGTCTGACTGAATCTTGAAGCAACAAGGTATGTACGCCGAGTACATACCTTGGTGCTTCAAGATTCAGTCAGACCATGCGGAAAAATGACGTCCCAGTGAAAGTATCTCGTTGGGCCATGTTTTTACAAGACTTTGAGTACATAATTGAGCATCGTCCAGGCGCAGAACCAGGTCATGAAAAAGGTGACAAATGAGATTAAGATCACTCGTAATCTGACCAGTGAAAGCTTAAGACCCAGTGATAAGTCCAAATCTGATTGACGACCGATACATCTTTTGCGAACGACCAAGGACACCCAAGAACAAGGACAACGAAGACACCGAGATCTAAAGGACAACGAAGATGCGGACAATTCTCACCTGTTATTAATATTCGTTTTGGTGAGCGAGGCGAGTCCGCCACAGATTAATTTTGCATTCAAATTACGTTTTGGGGTGTGTGCACTACCAGAATAAAAAGAGAGAGATAGGAAATAGCACCACTACACTTAAGAGAACTCTAGAACAAAACGACAACGTTAACATGAAATAAAAGACAAGCTATGAATACACTGTACATGGATCGCCTTATTTTCCTATCAAAATTAGTGACCCATATCACCCACTGTGCCCCTCCTCACCACCTCGGCTGCCGTTAGGTAATTCCAGGCACCGATTTGGGCAGGACGGGAACAGGAGCGCCACGTTGCTGGGATTAGTTCCCTCATCAAAATCAAAAGAGTCCTGTGGACTCATTTGAAGGGGGACTAATGATTCAAATAATTTTCACAAATAGCGGACAAATCGGATGTTAAAGAGTCAACAAAAGAGCGCCGGACTTCATCCATTTGAAACCACTATATGGAAGGGCTTCAGACATTGCCCATCCATATAAATTATCCATATACATCAAATATTCCGACTCCTTTGTAGAATCAAAATATTTGACGTATTTGTGATTTGCTTTTCTATTTCTGTGACTACATTGGACTAGACCCCCTCGAATTCCAGACTGAATATATGTAATCATATCAATATCAGTGAGTAACTTGAGGGATATCTGTGTACTTTTCAACATAGAATCCCATGACAAGCCAGGAGTTGTATATTAATGAGCATGGTCGAGTTCATAGATGTTTGAACAAATGCCCTAAAATTCTGGAAAACGTCTGTGAGACTGTTATGATACTACAGCAGTAATTACAGACTTCATTAGAGATTTGACTTCTCTACAGGGTTTTACACAAGTGCGAGCGAGATGACTATATGGCACTTCTATTGCATTGTCTAATGTTTTGACAATACATTAGAGGTCACTATCGATAAATCTCCATAAAATATACAAGATACAATATTTGACCGATAACAATATACTGTTAAAAGGAAGCGAAATTGTAAATTAAAAGTATTAGTCAGCTCATTAAAGGTCATAAGTTAAATTACTCCCCCAAAAAATTTTCAAAATCGGTGTGACCCAAGTCGCATTATAAAAGAAAGCCGAGCCAAATAAAACATATAGTTGTCTCTTTCAAGGTTCAAATAAAGTCTCAAATGAATGAAAACTTCATTACTGTGTCATAGCACCATGAGCAGCAAAACATCTGTTTTCAAATACAACTCTTAATAGTCCTTAAGCGTTTGACACTTAAAGTGATCCCAAGCCTGAACTGCATGGCGATAATCAGCTTCAGAGCATTCCGAGTCTGTTAATGTGCTTTTTCATAATTTGCATTAATAATCACCTTTTAGTTTGTGCTGAGACCGTTATCTTATCTTATCTCATTTTTCCTCTTTGTCCTTATTCCCATTTTCATTTTTAACCCCACCACTCGGGTGTTGTTTGCTGTTAGCTGCATCTAAGCGGTTCATAGCTCTCTTCGTTCTTGTGACTTCTGCTCTTCAAATTCTAAGTCTTGCGCTCTTCTGTTCTCTTTCCTTCTCTTCTAGTTTTTTGTACTTATAGTGTGTTCAGCGGTTCTACGGTTGTGAAAATGTTCCAGAAAGTCGTCTGCAACGTAAATAACTGCCAAAGGGATGTTTCGGCAGACCAGCCCAGTATCCATTGTTGCCTTCGCGAGGCAGTAGTGCATGCTAAGTGCATCGATGTGACATGTCGAATGGCAGACGCATTGTCCAGCAAAAAAGGAGAAGGGGATATCATGCTTCATGCGTCAGGCCAGGAGTGGATTTTCTGAGATCATGGCCACTTTTCGCAAGGCGAATGACCTGTTCTCCACGGTAGACGCTCAATTTAATAGTATGAAGCCATTAAATGAGTCGCCGAAACGCAAAAAATGTGAGACACAACAACCAATTTCCTACCAATCTCCATCGCTAAAGCTCCTGGTCCCCGTTCCAATGGTTCTGAGAGCAGCAGCGATAAAAAATTCGGTAATCCGTTGTGTCCGATGCGGATCCCAATTTTTTGGCTCCGCAAATCCCCATAGTAAAACATACCCCTGGTCCAACAATGCCCGGAATACCGGCCGTGGTTGGTATCAATTCGTTACGCAAGCCCCTCACAGCAGTCCCACCTTCGAAAACTGTATTTGTTTCGAGGCTTGCCCCTGATCTCGTATCTGAAGATGTTCTGGCCTATATTCAAGGCAAAACCCAAGCTGGTAATATCAAGGCGGAAAAATTCAAATTTTCGTATGCCAAAGACATTTCATCTTTCAAGATAAATGTCTCATCCCAACTCTTTGGCACTTTTTGTTCGGGTGACTTCTGGCCCGAGTACGTTGTAGTAAAGGAGTATGAGGCATGAAATAAGAGAAATCGGCCTGCCGGAATTCAACTGCCCAGGCCGTCTCAATCCTCAGTGCCCACAGCTGTACCTTCTGTTCCAAAAAACTAACCACTTCCCTACAACTTTCCTATCAGAATACTAGGGGCTTACGCAGTAAGGTTCCTAGATTATATTCGGATAGCCTTTCCTTTTCATCCCAGGTAAGTGTATTAACTGAAACCTGGTTGAAGCCGGAGATCCTCTGATCCGAAATTCTTCCAAGTAAGTATACAATTTACAGATTAGATCGTCTTCTCCATCGTGGTGGTGGAGTTTTAATTGCCGTTGACTCTTGCCTCATCTCGGAACAGTTTATATCTAATGACTTTTTGAATATCGAATTTATCTGTGTAAAACTATCTTTTACAGGTAGTTCCATTTATGTAACCTGCTCTTACATCCCTACATCTTCGGAAGAGCCAATTTATTGGAAACACCTTGCGGCAATTCAGACCGTTTCCAATCGGCTTTCTGACAGAGACCAATTACTGGCTTTGGGTGACTTCAACATACCTGGAGCTCACTGGTCTTCTGATGGTGTGTCTATTGTTCTTCACACTGCGACACAGCATGACCTCCTGCAAGATTTATCCCTATCGCAAGTTAACCATATTTTTAATTCTTTACAACGCTTACTTGATCTATTATTTGTCTCTGATCCTGCAGGTGTAAATCTAATTAGATTTCTCTCCAATGACGCAACCTGAAGATCCTTATCATCCAACTTTCGATGTGACTATCGACACTGGGGCAGCTTTAGCAACAACATCTGGTAGCAGATTAAACACTGTTTCCGAAAGGCTGACTATCAGAGGCTAAACACTTTAATAACATAATTTGATTGGTCGAATCTTTACACGAGCTCGGACATGGCATCCACCGTTGATATTTTTTACAGTGCCATGAACTCATTTTTCAACTTATGTGTTCCTAAAACCTTCCCGTCTGTCTCAAATAAACCACTTTGGTTTAACAAAGAGCTGACACGTTTAAAAAACGTAAAATCTAGGCTTTATAATAAGTATAAACGTACTGATTCAAAAACGGCTTTCTCATCTTATCTTAGTACTCGATCTAACTTTACCGTGCTTAACGCTCAGTGTTATAAAAATTATTTGACTCGTTGTAAGGTCCAGTT
>VNJN01005584.1:0-12333 GCA_008042485.1 Drosophila mayri | reverse complement strand
ATCAATTAATAAAATGGCAGACACAAATTGTGAAATGTTTGTAAATATTTGCGGAAATAAATCAAGAAGTATGCAAAAGTATTTTCGCTAAATTAGTTAAACCGACGTATTATGTTTTTTCCAGGTCGTAATTGAATTTATTCGATTAGCTTGTTGATTGAATATATTTCAATAAATAAATTAGTAATTATTAAGGATTTCTGTGAAAAATACAGTTTCTTTTATGCATTTGAAAAATCAATTAATAAAATGGCAGACACAAATTGTGAAATGTTTGTAAATATTTGCGGAAATAAATCAAGAAGTATGCAAAAGTATTTTCGCTAAATTAGTTAAACCGACGTATTATGTTTTTTCCAGGTCGTAATTGAATTTATTCGATTAGCTTGTTGATTGAATATATTTCAATAAATAAATTAGTAATTATTAAGGATTTCTGTGAAAAATACAGTTTCTTTTATGCATTTGAAAAATCAATTAATAAAATGGCAGACACAAATTGTGAAATGTTTGTAAATATTTGCGGAAATAAATCAAGAAGTATGCAAAAGTATTTTCGCTAAATTAGTTAAACCGACGTATTATGTTTTTTCCAGGTCGTAATTGAATTTATTCGATTAGCTTGTTGATTGAATATATTTCAATAAATAAATTAGTAATTATTAAGGATTTCTGTGAAAAATACAGTTTCTTTTATGCATTTGAAAAATCAATTAATAAAATGGCAGACACAAATTGTGAAATGTTTGTAAATATTTGCGGAAATAAATCAAGAAGTATGCAAAAGTATTTTCGCTAAATTAGTTAAACCGACGTATTATGTTTTTTCCAGGTCGTAATTGAATTTATTCGATTAGCTTGTTGATTGAATATATTTCAATAAATAAATTAGTAATTATTAAGGATTTCTGTGAAAAATACAGTTTCTTTTATGCATTTGAAAAATCAATTAATAAAATGGCAGACACAAATTGTGAAATGTTTGTAAATATTTGCGGAAATAAATCAAGAAGTATGCAAAAGTATTTTCGCTAAATTAGTTAAACCGACGTATTATGTTTTTTCCAGGTCGTAATTGAATTTATTCGATTAGCTTGTTGATTGAATATATTTCAATAAATAAATTAGTAATTATTAAGGATTTCTGTGAAAAATACAGTTTCTTTTATGCATTTGAAAAATCAATTAATAAAATGGCAGACACAAATTGTGAAATGTTTGTAAATATTTGCGGAAATAAATCAAGAAGTATGCAAAAGTATTTTCGCTAAATTAGTTAAACCGACGTATTATGTTTTTTCCAGGTCGTAATTGAATTTATTCGATTAGCTTGTTGATTGAATATATTTCAATAAATAAATTAGTAATTATTAAGGATTTCTGTGAAAAATACAGTTTCTTATTTTATTAAAATAGTGCAGGATACAGTATAATTATTGTGGAAAATATACAAAATATATAATTTAAAAATATTTATTAAACGAGACTGAATATTTGAAAATATATGAATCCGACTATTATTTTATTTTTCAATAAATGTTAGTTTAGGCCTGTCTTCTGGTGAGGTAAGAACCTTTAAGTAAGCATTCTCAAAGCGTATCACCTAAAAGAGTATAATCTTTAATTCAGTTGCGAAATGAAAATTTTCTACTTACAAGTTTCTCTCTTATTATTTTATACTCGGGAACACAATAAAAACGTGTAATAATGACTGTTAATGGACCTTGATGCGACGTATCTTACAGATTTCAAAGTGGTATGAATACCATTTAAATTAATATTATTATTATTAGACAACATAAAATGTGACTCAATTAAAAGGCGATCTATATTTCTGCAACACTTTAAAATGGGTAGCACAGTATTCAATATTTCATCGTATTCAATCCAACGTACTGGTGTAATTTGCAACGACTCGAGCTCTGATAGTTCGCCAAAGCTTGTCAAGTTTTTATTAAATGGTTGAATATAAAGATTTAATTTTCTTAACGATTTGATTCTCGTTATTTCGTTTAATTCTTCAATACATCGAATAGTTGCACTTAAATGTGTCAATTTCACATTTTTACTGGCTAAAGCGTGGTAAACACTTGGAAGATTATCACGCATGTCTGAATATATCTTGAGCTTCTTGAGATTTGGTAAATCAGTCAGATAAGCTAGCCCGTCAAAACTACTGTCATTTATGGCATTATCTTTACCAACGTAAACATATGCATTATTTTTATGATTCGATTTTTTACACAAACATCTGTGTTGTAAACGTCTATAACTTTTTGTTTCAAAGATTTTATTCATTTTCCAACGCTGGAGTTTTCCCCTTTTCAGGTCCTGAAATGGGTGTTTAATTTCTTCATCAAATGAAGCAAACTTCCTCTGGCAAGTAAAATGTGAAAACGTAAGCGATAATTCTTCAATATTCGAATTAGCTAGCTCCTTCAATGAAGCATTATTTGGACCTAAAACTAATTTCTTCAACGATCCTATTCTGGAAACTCGAACTATTTCTTCGGTTGAAAGATCTTCTGACTTAATTTGTAAACATTTCAGCGAGTTTGACGCCTTGGTAGCCAGTTGGTCAAAAAGATTTATCAAAGATCCCCTTGCAGAGTCACATATGAACAACTCCTCGAGCTCAGTCAGGTCGGACAAGTGCTCAATGCCCTTCATATTGATCAATGAAATAGTTAGTTTTTTAAAAGGTTTCACGTCTGCCAATTTAAGTATATCTTTAACATTTATTTGAGAGTATTCTGAAACATCCAGTTCCTCAATTGTAATTAAATCACTGTAGTTGAAGGCTTCAATGATGTGTGATTCTTGTCCATCGACCGAAATTTTCAATATTTTAACTCTCTTATTTTTGCTTTGAGTATTCTCGTTCTTTGTAAACTCAATGAGTGAATCTGCGAACTGAATGACACCTCCTAACGAGCATGTGTTTAATAGACTGCAAAGTGCTTTTGAATACGTTTTCTCGAACTTTTCGTTAACAGCGATACAAACGGTTTCCAAGTTGATAAGCGCACTCAAGAGTTCGACAGACTCCCAATGTGAAAATTGGCAGTACATAGACGTAATGCTTTTGATTTTGACAAGTTCAGAGATATCAAATCGATCTAAATTTTCGTAAATAGTATTGTCTGGTTTCAAAGGGTATGATTCGTCCGGTATCATGGATGGAAAGAGTCGTGATATTTTAATTGGTATTTCTTTTTCTCTTTCGATCAATGTTTTTATATTGAATGCCTTTAATAGTGAAATTAATCCGCTTCCATCGCTATCTGATGCAGGGCATTTATGTAAAGTAAGTTCTCTGTCAGCGATATCTAAATTTGCTTTAATTAAGGTTATGGTGGCGAGGGATTGCTCTAAGGGGCAGCTATCTGCAGATATTTTCCGGAAGTCATAAATTGTTTGTAAACTTATACCATCAGGATCATCTCTCAAATTTAGGCGCAAAAACGAGTTCATTCTCGCAATCGTAACGATACTTAAATGTGGCAACAATTCTGCAAAGTGAATTGTTAGCGGTCCCGGCCAAGGTCTCTTCCAATTTGTTATCGACTCAAAAATGTTCAATAGCGAACCATTCTCGAAGGCTTTAAATATAGTCAGTTCTAGTAAGTTTGGAAGCTTTGCCAGCGGTGCATATTCGGCTGCATCGATATCCGGCTTTGGCACGAACGTTAGGAACCTAAGATTACTGCAATGTGGCACAATGTCAGACAGTCTTCCAAAGATGTCGGTGCTTAGAAATTCAAGAGTCTCCAAATGTGGGTTTGACTTGCAGACATTTACCAAAGCTTCTGCACTCATTCGTACGTCTAAATAGAGTCTGGTGATGTGGTTAAAATTGTTTAAATCTTCTAGGGAATATCCTAAAATGAAAAAAAAAAATAAAAAGTATTTGTTATTTATTTCAACATTTAATATTATTATATTTTATTATTTGGTTTTAGTTTTTATAATTGTGCTGGGACATACTAACCATTAATGTGAGTTGTTACATCTTCAAGTTTCTTTTTATTTTCAAGAGCGCGTTTTATTATTTCGAAATTATTCAAAAAGTCGGGTTGGAAAGATTCTCCGTTATAATATAGTATAACTTTAACTAATATGTTATTTTGTTTAATTGTATTAGCGTAGATTCGCCAGAAAGCGTCTGCGGCCTTCCCTTTGTGTGTGGTTTGAAGGTCCGAAAAATTTATTTCTAGGAATGCTCTTTTGGGCAAAAAGACGAACTTTAGACTCTTGTACAAATCATTGTGGTATTCTTCCAACATTGCCTTAAAATACTCGTGGGACAGTGCAAAGTTTACTAAATTTTCATAGTTTACAAGATTTCGCTTTGATTGACCTTTCATTTCGCAATCAGCAATGATATGGTTCAGAATTTCCTGCAGACAGTATTGATTGAGGTTTAAAATGCTCTTCCGGACGTTGCTCATTTTTTCTTTATTGGTTCTTAAACAGCAATGACGCAGGTCTGTTTACACTTTGAAACTTGAGCGGTTTTTATCGCTTAACTGAAGTTCAAATATAGTAAAATATTTGAATAAGGAAGAGCCTTTCTTTGCTTTACTGAACCGTTCTCGACAACTTCTGCAACTAAACTAAGTGTGAGGCGTCATTGTTAAGAGAAATTGGCATTGGATTGGAACGATAAGGAACCGAAAGATAACAACCGATTACAGTTGAAATTCCCTATAATAAACTAATTTTATTCGGTTTTTCTTAAATTAAATTAAACCTGGTGAAGAGTCCTTTTAAACTTAGTACAGGAAAGCCGAGTAGATTACCAGGATAGTTATAAAATTGTTGTAAAATTAAGGTGTCCATTTAGAGACGCAAATTTTAAGTTGTTAAATATATAAACCTTATTATATTTGTTTCACTGTACACTGTCACTGTCGCTGTTGAGAGGTAGTATGCATTTATTTATCCGAAAAAGTATAAATGTAAAGAGAGTTTAATCGAAACAACTCTACAAAATATATATTTATATTATATTATGTATGCATTATTAATTGAAATAATATTTGATAAGCATAAAGCTTGATTTTGGAAGGGCTCTCATATATTTTGTCGTTTCAAGGTTAGCTTCATTTCTGGTTTATATATCATTTCAAATTGATTTTATGCAAAAAAGCATTTAGACTAATTGCAGTCGTAGGTTTTTTAATTGCAAATTACATTTGCTCTTTACAGCATCCGCAATCCGCTTAGCCTCTAATGCTCATTAAATGCAATTAACTTTGCACACATTATCGGTTGGTTTTACTTATATATATACATATATCTCTTTTTTTTAACTGGTGACAAATTGGGCATGAAGTTTCAAATTAATTTAAAGCTATTTTGACAGTTAATGTTTTCGCTTTTTCGGTCTGCGTTAGTTTATTAAATTAAGCAGGCATTAAACGTGACTGTGACGGGTATTTGGGTCAACGGAGCACAAAAAAAAAGGCAGTGAAAGGGTTGGAATTTAATTAAATGTGCGCATAAATTATGCAATATAATGGCAAATGCACTCGCACTTATGCTCACACTCCATGTCACCCAGTGCGTATACGCAATTCCACACATATTTCATTGCCTTTGGGCCGCTACGCACACGCACACATGCACTTCTTCGCATTCGCATAATTGCCAAATATTAAATTCAGCCCCCGAAAAGTATGCAGTCGAAAGTGTACCCCGGCCCTACTGCATTATTAATGCAATTTCCGAGGATCAGATGAGAGTCTCCTCTTGGCCACCACAATTACGGGGTAAATCCTTGGTAATAAAAGCGGTTTTTCATTTCTCACTTCTTTTTTATTTCTCAGTTAAGCACAGTTTTTGGAAAGAGCTTAACAAGCCATAAATCCTTGGAGAGGGTTATCCCTATTTTATAAGTTAATATATAAAACAGATAAAAAGGGGTAAATCACTAAGGTGTTTCTTAACTGCTTTATTTATTGAGATTTCTAGGGTATTAAGAAAAATCATTTCTTAAACATATATACATATATATATATATATATTTTTATTGGTTAAAATTTTTTATTTTGCAAAAATTGTAATGCCTATTTGTATGTTTTTTCAAGAGTTCCTATGAGCGTTTATAATTACTTTTCTTTGTATTTTAATTAGCACCACTCGAATTATGTATTTTCCAAAAGTTATTATTACCGAAAGAAATAATTATCTGTAGCGCATTGGGACTCCACTGCAATGGCGCATGTCGAGAGCGGATGCCATGGCATAGTTTGCCTTATTATGGCCGGTGGTCATTTAAAGTGCACTTAAAAAAATAAAATAAAGCAAATCTTAAACTATTTGATACTATTTTGATTAAAAAATATTATATATATATATATATATATATATATATATAAAATATTTATTTTTTAAATTAAATTTTGTGTATTTTTCAAGGTCGATTTCCCATTTTTAAATGTTAAAAAAAAATGGATTTTGTTAATATAAAATATAAAAACTGGGCGGTTCTAAGAAGCGGATTCTTATTTTCAATAAAACAGAGTTAAATCCTCTTTCCATATTATTATTTTTCTCCTGTGTGGGCGGTAATGGTAATGGGCGTGTCACAGTTTCAATTTACAAGCCTGTAGTTCACACGCATGTCCATAATTTGGACCGAAAAACGCTCACACACACGCACTCGCTCACAAGTGCGACAATATTGCCATTGCTTGGCACTTGCTATTATTGTAGCCGCCTCGTGCCTGCTGCCACTTTCCTGCTTCTCGTTTGTTTCAAAACAGTTTGCACTTTGTTGTCATTAAGGACAATCGAGGATAACGCGAGGGGCTGGGGGGTTGGGATGAGTGAGAGCGAGTGCCCATAATAATGCCATTGTTTATGTTGTTCCTGGCCGGGCATTAATATCACAGTAATTTCAATATTTAGTCAACCACTTCATAATGTGCGGCTTACTAATGATTATTAATTATTGTTAAATGTTCGCTATCATTTTGGTAGCGCTGTTGTAAGTTGGCTAACCGCAAATTAGACGCGAATTATGGTTGATCCTTAAACAACAGTGGTTCATACCACCTTTTCAGCACATTAGGCCCTCCATTACCAGATCATCGATAAGATGAGGCCGCTTATTTATTACATGGCCCAAAATTCGCCGCTGCTTCTCACTAATTACGAGCATGGCCAACAATTAAAAGTCATTTATTATCTTGGCCGCGTCCTTGTCCATAACAATGAGTTATGGCCACTAATTAAATCAGCAAATTACAAGCACGCACATTACACATAAATTGTAAATTACAAATAATCCCCTCGAGGGGATAAATAAGTGCCTGTGCCAGGTGAATCTCTACACTCCCAACTATAAATTAACAAACAGGAAGGAAGGTTCATAAGCAAACAAAGTGCGGAAATTACTACACTTTAAGGGGTTAACGAGAAAATATTTTCAACAATTCAATTTTCAAAATATTGCAAGGAAAATATTATAAATATATTTTCCTTGAGCTTTAAGATATTTAAAGACGTACTAAAAATCATTAATAAATTTTAACAACATTCCATCTGTAAAAAAAACATCTTAAACCCTTGCCATTTCGTGACCCCTCTTCAAATTTGAGCTTATCCTTGAACAAAAACAATGACACCCTCTGAGCCGTATTTAAATTTGAGCAACTAATACATTCGCTTGACATTTTAGGGCCATTTAAGTTTCACCCCCAAAGATTCCCCAGTTTGTTTTCCTTCCAAATGGTAAGTGGCCTTCGCTTACACTGGTATTATATTATATACAAACATACATATATACCAAACGGATCAGCCTGCATATGTGGCTGCATATAAGCATATTCCCCGCACATCCAGCTGGCTGCCAAACCGCAAACGACACCCCAAGGCGAACTCTGGTGCCAAGTCAGCTGCTGCTGCTCATTCTGCTCCTGATGCTGTCAACAACTCCCCTCCCTCTCTCCGAACTGTCTATCACCAGGCTGAATGGGGAAGCCTGTATTTAAAGAAGAGCGACCTGTCTGCCCTGCCAAGTGGATGCCCGAAGTCAACGCCACAGGTATGTGCATCAGGAACATCACAGAGAATCCGGGATTTTCTCTTTGGGAAATGTCTTGATTTTGGGTAATAGCAAAAGGTTGAAGGAAATTTTTATAACTATAACTAAACTAAAATTTATTTGTAATTTATTTCGTTAAAAAAGTATAAAGCCATTGTTTTATATATAAATACTTTTAGTAGACATTGTAACTTTCTTTTTGAGATTGATTTTGGATACATTTGGTTTCAAATTATTTTGAAACTGGTTTGTACATAATTCTATTGTTAAATTATTTTAATAACTATTCACAACTAATTTAAATCTGTAATTTTTTAAAGAAGTAATTTTTAAAAATTAATAAGAAAATGTTTTACCTTTTCCTTTAAGTTCTCAAATGTCAAAAATGTTTACAAAAATGTATTCAAACATTCAATTCAAACATTCAAACAATATTAATAAAATATATTTCTTAATTATTTTATTTTTTTGAATACGTTATTTAATATTTTTGTCGCAGTGCAGAACTACTAAGTAGAGCACAAAGCAGCGACAGGTGAGAGTAAGGCTCTAGCATTTCACTCACTTTCCGTTGGACTTTAAAAACAATTTATGCAGCATTCTGCGTGGCGATGTGCATGTGGCATCTATGCTTGGATGTGGGGCACAACTATATATACATACGTATATATATATATATCTATAGGGGAGCCACAAAGTTGGCTGGCGACTGCCTGCTGGGATGCCCCGAAAAAGAAGACAACGACGGGGAGGTCCTGTTTTGCGCAAAAATAGAAGCGTCTAGGAGCGCTGTGCAAAATACGCGTTAAATGCGCAAAGCGTGCGGCACGCGCTGAGATTGCCAGGAAAACGGCAAGGATACTCTCCCAGGAGCGGTGGTGGCGTATGGGGTATGGGTATGGCCGCCCCTTGTTGTGCGAGAATATGTTGTCAAATTCTCATAAGGACCTCGGCTTTTAGCTGCTACCGCTGCTGCTGTCTCTGTGTTTCTCTGTTTCCATTTTTCTTTTTCGGCTGAGAAAGGCAGTCAGCCAAGAGCCAAGAGCCGTCAAGCATATTTCAAAAACTCAGCTCCTGAGTGTGCTAAGTGCCTGCTTACAAATACATTTGCGTAGAGGCGTCTTCGGATTTCACTTTTATTTGAGTTTGCGTTTTGCATTAGGCATATTACGCATACGCCAGCGTGCCGCACGTTCCATGCATTATCCTTCGCCGTCGTACGTCCCCCCTTTTCCTTCTTCGAAATTAGAAGATTATGATTTTTGCCTCGGCTCTCTAAGCCTTGCTAATGGCTTAAGCTTATGTGTGTTTCCCAGGACTTTTTCGTCCGTGAGCGATATTTAAAGTTGTTCTGTATAAATTCCCCCCAACTAATTTCCTACACTTCCGGCACTTGTTACAGGATTTAACTTGTAGTCGGCTTAATTTAAGCATTTTATACAAGTCAAGGGGAGGTTTTAAATACATAATTTTGGCTGAAGATAGCCAAATAATATTTTGATAAGCATTTGAGCATTTTTTGGGTTTTAATAAATAAATGCGCTAAAAAGAATTTGCTTTAATTTAGGTTTGCTTTACGATTTATCTATACATTTCAACAAGTCAGGCAAGTTT
Source organism: Drosophila mayri (assembly GCA_008042485.1). NCBI lineage: Eukaryota > Metazoa > Arthropoda > Insecta > Diptera > Drosophilidae > Drosophila > Drosophila mayri. Next base: position 2,666 of record VNJN01005584.1, on the reverse strand, counting down.
TTCCTAAAATCAGAACTTAGCAAGTAAGCCAGAGTTGAAGAAAGCAAGAAAACCTCTGAGTTTTTACTGCATCCTGGTCCTCCATCTACATTTCCATCTCCATTTGCATCATTTTTATGCAGTCACAGAAACACAAACCCAGAAACTTCATAGCAGAAAGAGAGAGAGAAACAACTCACTTAAATATGGATTTTGTTGCATTAAATCTCTTGTTTCACTCTGCTATTTTTGCCGGGGAAAACTCCTTTGTGTGTGCCGCAGCATTAGCCTCTAAAAGAAAACTGCTTTATCGAATTTTTCGGAGGGAAAACTTTTCTTCTCACTGATTTTATTGTTGCCTGCGGGGCATGCATCATTTATGGCACACACAAACATACATTCAGCCAAGAAAATGCATTTCCTCCCACACTTGATTTACCCCCCACACACACACACTCACGTAAATCACACACACTTAAGCGGCAATGCCAATGTTTATTGATGCAAAACGAGATTTTTCCCGCTGACTGCAAAAGAAAAATTGCCAACGCATGTTTTTCTATAGAGTCGTGTGTGTTTTCATAATCGGTTTATTTTCTACGATTGACAAATGGCTTAAAAAGTATAAAGTCAAGGGTTTATAGTGACACAAAGATATGAACCCGATCCCTTTACTTTAATCTCATGAACTTAAGTGAGGATTATCTAGTCAAGATACTTAAATAAGCAACTTTATTTTCTGTAAAATATTTATCTGAATAAATAGCAAAAGTTTACTATCTGAAAATAATACCTAAAGCGATTTTGCTGTTAGTTCAGAAGGACTCAAGTTTACCTTGGTTAATGGTTTTAAGATAGTTAAGCTTTTACACACACGCAGGCAGGGAAGGGGATAGATATAGAGAGTAGGTCTGCCTCTGCAGTTCAACAGGTAAGTTTATCACATTCCATTACAATTTTCTTACACTTTTCCCCAATTGCATTTGGCGCCTGCAGCGGCATCAACACGAAATCAACACAATTAACAAACTTTACAAACAAAACCAACACACTCGCACACGCACACGAACAGAAATAGAAGCGGAAACGGAAACGGAGAGTGGTGAGACTTTCATTTGCACTTCACGTAGACAAAGTAATCATGCTGAAAACACCGCAGTGGAAATTTGATGCAAACTAAGCTGTGCAGAGAAAGAAATGTTATGTGTGGGGGTATTTTTTTTAAATTAATATCTATCTTATTATTTTTCTTTAATGTTTTACAAGATAATATTTTTACGGACTTCTTTAATCACATGAAGTGTTTTATAAACTTCAAGGTATTTTATAAGAAATGATAACTATTCATTTATATCACATAATAAATATTGATATGTATTCCAGTCATTAAAATTTAGATAGATATTTATTTATTTTAAATTTCTTTCTCTATATCATATAGGCTATATTATAAATTACTATATTATTTTCCCAGTGCACCCACGCCCTGTGCGTTTCCAAATACTGAGCCAGGAAGACAGCTTTTAATTGCAGGCGCTTTGGGGGAACACAGTGCAGTTTGCCCTCCGCTGGTTTGCAGGTTGCATGTTGCAGGTTGGAGCTCTACCCAGATTTCGGTGGCTGCAGCGAAAATGAAACCCAACGGCAACGGGTTCAAAGTTTTATTTGGCGGCAAGTACCAAAAGCGAAAACCCACTGGCATTGCGGAGGAGCATTAAAGCCAAGTGCAAACATGACAATGACAGGCAACAGGCGGCGGGCAGGAACGCTAAAGGCGACAACAGCCAAAGATTATTCCTGATGCTTAATTTTGAGCGCCAGTCTGCTGGCTGTGGTGGGAAGGCGACGTGAGTGAGATGCGTGTCATGCTCTCATGCTCTAATGCTCATTGCGCAATCAGTTCCCCTTAACTTGGCTTCCAGAGATGCGAGCGTGACACCCAAAATATGTCTTGATTCAGTGTCATTGATTTAAGCAAAATCTGTTGATTGGCTCAGCCTGGGAGTGATGGGGATTGGCTGGATGTTAGGGAGATTTTAGGATGAGTTTTTGATTAGAGATTTTTAACAATTTGAAAAATTATAGAATATTTATTTATTTTAAATCATTTTCGATATTTAATTATTTTTTTTATTTATTACTTTTCTTGAATGGTGAATTGAATTGAATCTTGGACGATGCAACCCCTTACAAAATTAGAAATTTTTTTTTGTCTCATTTTTTGGGAATTTGGAAGTTTTTCAATTATCATAACTTGGCCTACAGGAAACTAATTTTGAATCGGAAAGCTGTTCTATGCTAGTTTTCAAAAGGCTAACAAATCTGCATACTTGAAATAAACAAACGATTTAATTTTTTTGAATTTTGACGATGCAACCCCTTACAAAATTAGACATTTTTTTTGTCTCATTTTTTGGGAATTTGGAAGTTTTTCAATTATCATAACTTGGCCTACAGGAAACTAATTTTGAATCGAATAGTTGAATTGAATAGTTTTCAAAAGGCTAACAAATCTGCATACTTACTTTTTTAATAAACAAACGATTTAATTTTTTTGAATTTTGACGATGCAATCCCTTACAAAATTTGACAAAATTTTTTGGCTCATTTTTTGGGAATTTGGAAGTTTTTCAATTATCATAACTTGGCCTACAGGAAACTAATTTTGAATCGGAAAGCTGTTCTAT